>JAFIRS010002126.1:0-250909 GCA_018342105.1 Gonioctena quinquepunctata
TTTGATCATTTCTTCACAGAATTGTTGCAAGTTTAAGGCTCCTTGGTTGAATTCCTCACAAAGTATTGTACCCTTGACGTACTTCTCGGATAAATGTGCACATCTTTGGATTTCATCTTCATCGAAGCAAACATTCAAATCATAGACTGTAGCATGGAGGACATCTTGACTCAAAGCATTCAAGTAGGAGTTCAATCTCTCGATGGCTGTATTGATGTCCACGGCTTCCGTCCAACATTGACTCGAGTAATGCATCCACATATTGAAAACTGAAACGAAAAAAGAATTGTTAATATATTCCATTGATATTCAAATAATTTTACTTACATCAGAAAATGTGATGCTCCAAATATAGTACTTCTACACTGAATGTTATTTTTAATGGAGAAATATCTATATTCAACATAAAATCACTATATCCTAACTATTAACATATAAACAATATTATCATTTAATGTAGTTGAATTCTAATAGAGGACGAGTTCTCAAACTCCTGCTACTTTGGACTCTGACCCAATATGTTATTGTATATTTGAAATCTGAAGCATTTATGCAACTGACATCGTCCGCATTGAATTCATCCGAAATACTTTGTGACAACCATGATTTGAATAAAGTATCATTATCATCACATAATGTCATTAGAATAGATCTCCCATATCGGGTTATACAAATCGTCATACCAAGTATGTTGAAAGCTTTACCGATGGGTAATGATGATATTGGTCTTTGTTCAAAAGCTCCCACCCTCTTTTCAATTATTGAAGAATTGATTCTCTTCAAATCTACAACTTTTGGAAGAAAAGACATAGTAAGACTGTATGAAAAATATAGATTATTTCACCTTATAAAAATACACTCACTGAATTGAGAAACTTCTCGTACTCTGTATTCACTCTGATGATATTATCTAACATCTGATTTCTCATCAACGACTCCACACATTTTAAAGAGACATCGCCACGCCATTTCAGTAGATGGGACTGTGAAGGTCATTACGCACTTGAGCATCAACACACTCATCAATACTCGCAGTTCACTCTTAGCTCTCTCACAGGATGAATGCCCTCCTCGCTTGGAGAGTGCAAGGATTCATGAAGGTCATGACTACACAGAATATGTATGCCTACACCACAACATTAGTCAAGGTCAAACAAACATCGAGATCAAATCTTGAGGTTGCCGAAACAAATCCAACATCAAAACTCTAGGTCAAATCTCAAAGTCAAAACTTAATGTTATGAATCTCAAGGTCATATTCAAGGTCAAAACTGAAGTCGAATCTCAAAGTCGACCGAACCCAATATCAAAACTCAATGACAAATCTCAAAGTCAAATCTCAAGGTCAAACACACACACACTGCACACCTGCAACTATTCAAGGTCACACGTGACGTCATAGTGGTGGGGGGAGACCCAGAACCGGCTTAAATCTCCTACTAATATTCGCCGTAGTATGAGCAGCCACAGCCACATCAAATCGTGTCCACTCGTGTTTTCCCCCTCCCTACCTACCAACAGGTCGTTTCAATACTGGATGAGCTCCACTGTATTTCATTTCATCTCTTATTTCAGTGGATGTTCCCTTCAATCTACGAATTAAACTAGTTTCAAAGCAGTCTTACAAATCCGATAATGTTTAGGTAACAGAATTTTAATTTGTGAAATCAAATGCACAATAACTTTTCACAGTCCATATGTGTCCTATCCAGATAGTATTTTTTGTAAGTTCAAACATGATGTTTCAGTGCTGTAATTACCAAGAAACTGTTGCTGAAAAGATTTTTAAAGAATTTGCCTGGAAACAGCCACCTCATTTTTTTGGGAAAAAGCTCAACAGACTGATGCGCCTGTACTTGTCTAGAGATTCTGAATCACTTTTTTTCAAATAAAGCTTGATTGAAGTTATCCTTAGATTTTCCGAAAAAACTCCAGACGTGGGAACTTTATCGTATCCGCATCGTTTTTTATCTCGATTTCTCATTATTTCATGAAGTCCCTCTACACTGATTGAAAAAAAACCTAATATTATTGTAAGTTATACCACATTCAAAATCATGCCGCGGCGGTCGTTTCTCTGCATTCAAATTGGCTGCATTTCCATTGACGAGATCATTGAACCTTCTAGGTGGTTTTCGAAAAGAAGTTTTTCTTTTTTACGACCAGTGATTCCACTGATATTTTCTATGTTGGAAATTGCAAGGAATAGTGTTAAATCATGAAAGAACTTATTATTATTAAAAACAAATTTTTTTAAGATTTTTATCTTCCATCGGAGCAATAACTCCGCCTGAGAGAATACATAAGAGCCAAGAAGTTGGCTTTGGAATGAAAACGATTCAGTAATCCTTGCTGTGCTTCCAACTCACATAATGACGTTATATAAGTAATATTCCAACCCTATTTAGTAAATTGCGAATACACTATGATATTTCAATTCGCCATTTTGGAAAGCCATTTCCAGCGGAAACATATGAAATCCTCTTTGCGACTCAGGAAGCAATCATAATTTATTTTACATCAAAGCAAACGTTTACAGTTGGATCTGCTCCATATGGGGGAATGGAAAAAAGTATACTACGGCGCTCATTCAGACGTTAGTTTCTGAAAAAGGATAATTTGTGTTATAATCAATAGAAAAAAATCATTCAAATTACCTAGTTTCTGCACTCATTTATTCGCAGATGGAAAATACGCGATATTTCTATAAGGGTCATTGTGCTCATGGCTTTAGAGTAATATCACGAAATTGGTTAGATGGAGAACATAATTCGTCTTAGTTTGTACAGGTTTCTTATCTGTTACCTGATACATCCATCAGCGATAGATCATCAGCAGAATTTGTGTGACCGAATTGGCGATATGAGTTCCACGATTACTAAAGGACTCAAATTAATTAATATATCTTCGAACAAAGACTTGGAAATTCAGGAAAAAGTATACATCAGCGAGTGGAGGCGATCTACAATGAAGAAATATAAATTATTAAAATAAACATAAATGAATTGATAGGAAGACAAAGTGGCGTGGACAAGAAGGGCTCACTTAGAGATAAAACGAAATGCTGTGCTTCGAGAAATAGTTTTATTGTTCTTGACAATCTGTAAATGTTACTTCTTTACTAATATTTTAAGATGTCACAATTCAAGTAAACCCCACTTCTATTTCTCAGAAATATAGATTCAGCTGACATGAATATTCTAGCTTTGTGCACTCTATTATATTCAATGTAAAACACTTATTGGTACTTTCTATTCTCGCTTACAATATTGACACAAACATGTCAAAGTATACTCACCAAAATATTCATCACTTTTGATATTACTACTGAATAGATACGCTACTTGCTATAAAACAAGTGGGCATTTATCATTGTTTATACCAAACCTATCAAAATAATTCAGTCACTGTCAGATGATGTCCGAGTCACTGTCAAATAAAAAAATGATGTCCAACCGTTTCGGAAATACTTCCTTAGAAGAAATTCGAAAAAACGTAGAAAAACATTGTTTTTCCAAGTGTAGGCATATTTGTAATAGCTATATATAATTTGGTCATATACTACCCGTGATAGATATTTTGGGTAGAGTATAGTTTGATATGTTTCCGCCAATATTGTTGATATAAATAACTACTGACTATACTTTGACACTTTTGTGTCAATATTGTTGTAGAAATTCACAAGACCAAATTTCTTTAAAAGAAATTTGGTCGAGCTATATAATCGAAAATATACAATGAAATAAAGATAAAAAAACAGCTTTGTGTATTGTTTTACCAATTTCAATGGATTGTACAACACTTGTTGGTACTTTTCTTTCTCGAAAATAGGCACTCAGCTGATAATTGTAGCCTTATTACATTTTCTTCTACTTATTAGTAGGTTCAATTTATGAAAATATACACTCGGTTAACTTCAAAATTGTAGCCTTGTTGCACTCTCTTCTATAATTGTACAACCAATATTAGTTAATTCTCAAAAATAGCAGCTCATGTAATGGTGTTATACCATTTCGAAAGATATTTTCAATTACTTCACAGATAGATAAAAGCGATTTTTTTTCAAATTCGATTCAAAATATTTTATCAATAGGGTTTCTCAGCAGATTTTTTTCAGTGTGTGGGTGTATATCAAATAAAGTTTTTTCGTAGTTTTGGGCCACTGATAGAAAATCCATCCCAACTTGAATGAAAATAGCAACTTTGTTTACTGCTGTTTTACCAATTTTAAAAGATTCCTAAGTTCAGCATCAACTAAGTGAATGACCGACTTATTTCATGATTTAGAAATAATTTCAATTATTTCACCCTTTGTGAATGTAGTCAATATTAAAAAACACTTTTTCGATATTTTTTTACAGGAGTAAACGAAGGTTTTTTAGTCTTTAGCTTTTCGTCACATATATAAATTTGCCGTAGATTTTCTTAAAATGAAAAATCCATCCCAACTGAAATTAAAATAGCAGCTTTCTGTATTCTACCAAATTCTGGATTCCCAGGTTGAGCAGTAAATGGTACACTTATGTCTGTTGATGTATCATCAAAATTTCACACATGAAAGCATACAAATTCTATTGAGGGAAAAATCATAACTTCTGGAAATTGTATTAGCATGAAGACTGTATGATTTTTGCTGATAGGGTGGAAATCTTAATCAATAACAAAAAAATAATAATCTGGTATTAATCCGTATTTTCCCTCAACTTAAATGAAAATAGCACTTCATGATATGGTGTTACATCATTTCATAATATTTTTAATAATTTCAAAAATAGGAGTTCCTTTATCATTTGGGTTTATCTCGTTTTTCCGTAGATTTTTGCTGATGATTAAAAAATCCTTATTAACTCAATTGGGAATGGTAGCTTCGGGTATTGGTGGTTTACCTAAACTAATATGTGAATGACTTTCACATATGATTGATTAGACCAATCAATAGATATTTTTTCGTGTCAAAAATACTACCAGGAAACCGACTGTGCCATCCTACTCCCAACTGTAATTGCTTAATCTGTTATTAACATTCAACATTCAAAAGCATTTTTTTTTTATCGTTTTTGACTTGTAACTTGAAAACTAATGCAGCAATCTCGATACTCTGCGAATTGTAGAGAATTGAAATGCAAATAAAATGAGCCCAGGCACGACTCGATCGGATTATTTGTAACAGAGAAAAACCGTTTTTTTAAAATTCACCGCAATTTTTCAAGTTTTGAAGCAGGCTCTCCACGGCATAGTAGTGGTTGATATGTACTTCATTTGTGAAAAACTCAGGCACTGTTGGATTATTAGTTTTGGCATAAATGCAATTAGATTTTTTTAATGCACTTTATTGCAGCAGAGCTGGATGCGTCATAGGTGGTCCGATTTCTATTTTTCTGAACGATTTTGAGAGTTGAAGTATGTACTACAAATTGACCATTCTCATTTTGCGTGAAAATGCTGCGAACATGACCGAAAACATGCATGAAAATGGCTTCCCCGCGTCTGCTGCTTTACCCCCACTACTCAGCCGCTTTCACGCACTCGCTCATTTTCGGTCATGTTTGCAAATATTTTTCACCTTGTTTAGCAGCATTTTTAATCAATCAATCAATCAATATTTATTTCCATTTTTTCGACATATTTTACATTTAGTTAGTACAGTTACATTAGTATATCTAAATAAAAAATTACACTTAAAAACAAGAATGTATATATATAAAAAAAGACATGCATAGTATATATAGAAACCAACAATAGACTAATAAAAATATCAAAAAAGAAACACTTTCGTCAAACATAATTATCACAAAGTCTAATTATCACAAAGTCTAGTTTTGTATAAAATCACCTATACTATAAAAACATTCTTTCAATAAAAAATTCTTCAACTCATGTTTGAATGAAGAAAATATGTTAATACCCTTCAGTTCTTCCGGAAGATTGTTAAATATTTTGAGTCCAATATGATCAGGAGCACATGAATTTATTTTTTTTCGAGCTAAATTTACATGAAAATGGTGCTTGTTCCTTGTTTCATAACCATGAATATCAGAATTTCGTATAAAAGTTCCCTTATTTTTTGAAAACATGGACACAGGTTTCGAAAATGAAGAGGCATGGAAGTGTCAAGATACAAAATGTTTTGAAAAATGTTCTACACGCTTCTCTGTCAGAAATTCTTGCGATACATCTCAAGATTCGTTTTTGTCCAATAAAGATATCTTTCGTACCTCGTGCATTGCCCCACAGGCAAATGCCATATCTGAGTCTTGATTCAACTTCAGCGTAGTAAAGATTCAACATCTGTTTCACTTCTAGTACAGTTCGTAAATTGATGAATAGATATCTTAAAGAATTTAGTTTGGAACATAATTGTTGGCAATGGGATTTCCAGGAGAGGTTTTCATCCAGAGTCACCCCCAAAAACCTAACCACATCATGTGTATTGCACATAGTGTTTCCTTCGATTTTAACTTCAAGGTCATCAATAGTTTTTTGACGGGAGTGAATTCTCAACATCTGTGTTTTTTTAATATTGAAAAATAAGTTTCTGCTATTGAAAAAAGATGATACTGTATTAAGTGTTTCAATGCATTTCGATATTAGGTGTTCACTATCTGTGGAGGACAAAACCACTGAAAAGTCATCTGCATACGCAGTGTAATCTGCGGTACCAATTATAGCATCTAGGTGATTTACATACAAAATGAATAAAATTGGGAACACCCATTTCGACTTCCCTACTACTCGAACGTATGGTTTTGATTTGGCTTTCGTTTTTGAACTGCATCGTGACAATTTGTTTCCTGTCTTTTAAAAAAGATGAAATCCAGTTTAATGGTATACCTCTTATGCCTAAACTCTCCAATATATCTAGCAGCTTCTGATGGTTCACACAATCGAAAGCTCTGCTCAAGTCGCAAAATATTGCTACAGGGCATTCATCCTTATCGATAAACTGGGCAATGCGTTTATGGAATGAATACATTGCCGTAGATGTAGACATTTTATGACGGAAACCGTGCTGACTGTTGCTTATGACTTCGTGTTTTTCCAAGAATGATGAAAGTCTATCCAAGAATGCATATTCAAAAACTTTTGCGAGACTATATGGTACAGTTACCGGGCGATAATTTCTCTGATAGAGTACGATCATTCTTCTTGAAGAGAGGTACAACCTTTCCAGTTTTGATGCTTTGTGGAAATGCTCCAGATTTTAAAGACATATTAACTAAAATTGTCAATGGCTCAATAATCACCCTCAATACTCTCAACAATACAAATCCTGGAACTTCATCCAATCCCGCAGATTTTTTGTTTTTCAATCGTGAATTCAATAGAGTGTACAATTCATCCTCAGAAAAAGGTTTCAGAAACAGACTATAGCAATTGAAATTATTCTTGGGCATAGTAAACTCATCATTACATATATTTTCCATTATTTGTTTGGGTGCATCTATGAAAGAGTTATTAAATTCCTCAGCAACTTTATTAGGATCAACTTCCAAATAGCCATTCAAATTCAACGTAATATTATGTATTCCTTTATGTTTGTTTGTCTAATCAGCCACTACTTCCCAGGAGGCCTTCATATCATTTTCAGCATTTGAAATGCGATTTTGATAATGACATTTACGCTTTTGTTTGATCAGAGAAATATGTTTCCGCTTCGATTCCTTGTAAGCAGTGCCCAAGTTTGGATAAATTTTTTGTAATATGTACAGATCTTTCAGAGCTCCACTAGAACGAATGACCTCGCTATCAACCCATTTTTTACCAGTATCGCGATATATGAAAGTTTCTGTAGGGAAAGCCCCGTCAAAATGATACATGAACGTATTATAAAAAGTTTCAAAAGCCTCATCGAAGTTACGAGCAGAATCAATTTTGGACCAGTCTTCATTCTCAAGATTCTTTTCAAATTGAATGATGTTATTCATCCGGAAGTTTCTTTTCAAACATTTTATTTGTTGTTGTTGTGATTGTTTTCGATACAGATCAAGTTCCAAGAAAATTGATCTATGATCTGATATATTATTATCAAATACCCCACATGTTCCTTCATTTTCGAAATTTATAAAAATTTGGTCAATTATCGTGCATGAAGTGCTCGTGACACGTGTTGGCCATGTAATGATCGGACTCAAATTAAACCCTGCTAGTAATGTTGCTAATGTAAAGAAATTGCAGTTTTTATACATGTCAAAGTTGAAATCTCCACAAACAATTATATTGACTTTGGATTTATAGAGATAGTCCAATAAAGTAGACAAATTTTCAAAAAATGAGATACATTTTGTAGTACTATATTTCTACTCTTGAAATCTTTTTGATAAATTGTAATCGGACCACCTATGATGCATCCAGGTCTGCTGCAATGAAGTGCATTAAAAAATTCAGATTGCAATTATGCCAAACTTGATAATGCGGCAGTGCCTGAGTTTTTCACACACATACTACATATTAATCAGTACTATATCGTGAAAAGCCTGCACTACAGCTCAGAAAGTGGCGGAGTTATGCATTTTTTTAAAAAAGGTAATTTTTTCCGGTTTTTTCTCCGTTACTAATAATACGATCGAGTCGCGTTAGGGCTGATTTTTTTGAATTTTAATTCTCTATAATTCTTCCATTGAGAGTATCGAGATTGCTTCATTGGTTTTCAAAACGCTAAAAAATAAAAATAAATGCTTTTAAATGTTTATAACAAATTGAGCAATGATAGTTGGGAGTAGGAAACATAACAGGATATAACTTGGAACCGTCTTTCGTATGATGGCGCAGTCGGTTTCCTGGTAGTATTTTTGTCACAGAATCAATACAGCAGAAAATCCCTTAATGGCCTTAATGGCGGATATCATATACCAACATTTTCTTATATTAACTGTATAATAGTTATCGGCATTTTCAATTCTTGAAAATATACCCTCAGCTGCCATGAAAATATCAGCCTCATGTAAATTGACTCAGTTGATATATTTTTCATACGTTATCATTCATTCTTTGCCTTTGTTGCAAAACATCATAGCTTTGGTGTTTCCGATTCTCATATATTTTCCAATTTCATAAAATTTCATCTGCATTTCGAAACTAGCATAATTTCTTGCCATTTCCGCAGACATCATAAAATATCATTATATCTCTTTTCCTTGATAATGATGAATTACCATACTCTTTTCTCAAATTTACCAGCGTTATGTATCAATAATCATTTCCTTGCGATACTTTTGTGCAATTTCCAATAGAATATTGACAAACAAATATCTTGGAATTAGTTGGAAAACTTTTGCAACAAACATTCTCACAAAGTTCTTCAGTTTTAAAACTATGATTTGAGCGTATTTGCTATGATACCGCTTTCTCTCATAAGAATAAATGAAGCTTAGCAGTTCCAAGGAAGTTGCTGCTCCAAGTGGAAATAGTTTTTATAAGCTTCACAAAGAGAGAAATTCCTGGGATAAGTTAATTAAAGGAGATCTCTTCGGAATTTATTATTCATTGGGATACTCGCTTCACCCTAGTCAGGAGCGTTCTTCATCCAGGTAACCGATAGTATGAATGTTTGGAAATAATCTGAATACCACTTAAATTTACTCAATGAAATGCAGAAGTCCAATGAACGTATTGCTGGTTGCAGGAAATGAAATAAAATTTTATTTGAATTTACTTTTCAATATAATGCTCGCGCGTTTGCCATTCAAATTGGTCAAAATGACCAACCATTTGCTTGCTCTGGGATATATCCTGAAATTAGATACTTTTTGGCCTGAGTGTAATTATTTCGAATGTAATTACTAAGAAATATGCATACACTCTGCTATCACACTTGCTTTGGTCATCTGCTATCAACAGATCAGCAGCTGAAGTACTAATTGGTCTGAAGAGGGTGTCTGTCTCCAGTTATTTTCATTCACTTTTGGGATATTCATATCATGATGGATATTCTTATTTTTGATATGAATGAGGCATAATCGAGATTTCTACGAATAAATTAAGATCATGTACTTATATATCAACGTTCAAGATATCAAGTAATTTTAAAAAGAAAACCGAAAAAAACAAAAAAAAAAAGTAAAAAATAAAATAAACCTTCTTAGTCTCAATAACTAAGCTCCTAAACTAAATGTAAGTAACTAATTTTGAGTCGGCGCCAAACAAACAAGCAAATGAATTAGGTAAGGCGTAAAATGATGGCATCGAGTTGGGCGGTGACATTCTGATAATTTTTTTGGAGTAATTTAATGATCTTCGTTGATTGTTTGTTTGGCGCTGACTCAAACTTAGTTACTAACATTAGTTTAGGAGCTTAGTTATTGAGACTAAGAAGGTTTATTTTCAATCAATCAATCAAGATATGCTTTATTGTCAAAGAATGAAATTCTTGAAGACAAAGCTTAGGTACAGAGTAATAGGTTTGTAAAAATTATAAAAATAATAAAATTATAAAAATAATCTGAGATTATGCACATACAGTTAGGTTATAACTAAATAGGTGGGTAACAATATTGAAATAAATATAAAAATAGATAGATATTGTCTAAGATACGCCATATACATATACATTATACAAATGATACAAAGTGTGGTAAATAGGCAAGGTTGAATAATGGACAGAATTCAGTATGTGTGAAAATAAGTGAATGAATAAAGACAGTGTTACATATTATGGAGCTATTGAGAAAATTGGTTATAGTCATACAAGTTCGTCAAGGGTTATGAATGAGCTCCCAAGTATGTGGAACTGCGACTATCTGAAGGTTTAAGTTAAAGAATTCATCTATCTCGTAGAGTGATTGTTGTATCAATATTTTTTTTACCTCTCTTCTGAATCGCCTGAGACATGTAGTCTCTCTAGTGGTTATGGGGAGATGATTATACATTTTGATGCCATTGTATATTATAGAATCTCTAACCATATTATTAGATGGTCCAGGTATTCTGAAATTATTGTTCTGTCGAGTGTTATATGAATGATCATTTGTTACAAGGATATTTTTATTTTTATGTATAAGGGTGACAGATTCTAGAATGTATATAGATGTTACCGTAAGTATACTGAGATCAATGAATAGCGTTCTACATGAGTCTCTGGGTCTTTTTTTGCCAATATACCTCAAGGCTCTTTTTTGGATTACAAATACATTTTTGAGCTGGTAAGAACAGCAAGCGCCCCAAAATGCAATCCCATACCTTAGATGAGATTCGATTAGAGCAAAGTACGCCGATCTGGCTGCGTTTATACCCAAATCTTTCGAGATTACTCGAATTGCAAAGCATCCGAGGATAACTTATTACAGAGATTGTTAATTTGATAATCGAATTTCAGTCTAGAGTCTATAATCAATCCAAGAAAACGTGTCTCAGTTTTGTTAAGGATACTCTCATCCTCCAGTGGTATATCTGGAAGGTTGCAGCGGAATGTGATTATATTAGTTTCTTTTATGTTAATCACTGAAGAATTGGAATCGCACCATTGTTTTATTGTAATCAATTCTTTTTCTATGTTATCTAGCAGTAGTTGCTGTGAATTATCATGCCATAGGAATGTTGTGTCATCCGCAAATCTTGGCAGTGATGTTCAGGAGGTTTATATCATTAATGTAGAGCAAAAAGAGGATGGGTCCGAGTACTGAGCCCTGAGGTACTTCCAATTCAATACCAGCCCTATTGGAGTCAGTGCAACAGCGCACTATTTGACTACGATTGCTCAGATAGGATTTTATCCATTCAATGCCCGAATTTCTAAATCCGTAAATTCCGAGTTTCTGTAGCAGAATATCGTGACGCAATCGAACGCTTTCGAGAAGTCGCAGAATATCGCCGCTCCGTAGTCGCCTGCATTTTTACTTTTCAGTTCCGTATTTCGTCGGTTTAATTTTTTGTTAAAAAGTTTTTATTTTTCAATTTTTTGTGGCTGAATTCTATTAATTACTAACTGCTTGTGTTTTCTTACTTCCAAAATACTTACTTACGCACCTTACTTCAACTATTACCAGTTAAATAATATGATTATCTACTTTTACTATTTGTTGTAATATAAATTATTTTTGTTGTTCTGGTTAGTTTATTTCATTACTTTGTATACCATTCCATCCTCTCATAGAATATATTTATTGTGATAATGACACTAGCGATCTGTCATTGTCAACTACGTAGGTGTGTGCCAATGTTCACTAGTGAAAAATCAATTATCCCCTATTTCTCTACCCGTAAGGGTGGATAATTCCATTCGAAATCCAAATATGATCAACTATGAGGTATACCCTATCTGATAAAAGAGGAATCATCCAAATCGAAGATCCCAGTACCAAGTTATAGCTGATAGAACCGGTTAACGGACCAGAATTCAGAGGGTGAGTGATCAATATTCTTCATTCTGCTACCCTTAGGTAGTGGATTTCATCTTTTGAATTCAAATGGGACCAACTTCGGAGTACACCCTATCCACTGAAAAAAGAATTATCGACATAAAAAAAATAAAAAAAAAAAAATATACGCGTCGACTAGAGAACCTTTTCCTTTTTGGTTTCGTCGGTTAAAAATAAAAGCCACTTAATGCTAAAATACATACCTAGAACTCATGAGAGATAGATTTGTGTTTTGTTCATTTGAAAAATCGAAAACAATAGACACACATATACGTGATTGATACGAAGCATTTCTATTTCATTTCAAAGTAAATCTTGAGAATAAAATGTGGTGGGTGAAAACACTAACAATCTGGATTCGTTGAACTGATTCCCGATTTTCCCAACTGAAAATACTTTTACTCCACCATTGGTTCGTGCAGCGCTGGATAACGCTCAATCCTCATAAATTCAACGTTTTTCCTTAATTAATCCCTTTCGGTGGCAATTGTCGGGGGGTAGTGGAAACTCACGTGCCCGTCGAGTATAAGGTGCGCAGTCTTAACTAGGAATAATAAGGAATAATTTCAGAAGTTCTTGATTACGTTTTAAACTACCCACTGAAGAAGTTGCCGCCTTGCATTTCCTTTGGTTATTAGACTAAATGTGCTGGCTGGAGTGCTGCGGCATCCTTTCTGGAATGAAATGAACTAGTTTTATGATTTTTAATTCTGGAATTTTCCAGACATTATCTTTAGCTTTATATAGTATTAACGTCTTTCGATATACCACTGGAGATTGCCATAGCGGGGAAAAAATGGTCCGTATTTCAGAAAATTGTCTATGTGACGTCTTTCTCGAGACTTTTCCAGGTATTCAGACATTCTTGTTACGTCATGGGAATTTTCATGGAAATTATTGTTATGAATACCTTACGCAACTGCCCGAGTACTGCCTCCTTGTCATGACTCGATAATGCTCTGTTGAGAGCATTGGAGAGACCTATTCAGCCGAAGAAATGGCTCCATGTGTGTTCATACATACCGGGTGATTCTACAAGGTGGCTCACTCCTATAACTTTTTTATTATTGGAGATAGAAAAACGAAATTTGGAGGTTGTGTATTATAGTTCAATTCACAGTCTTTTAAATATTTACTTGCTTTGCCTTACTTCCGGTTTGACCGAAAATGACCCCAACTTTCAATTTTTAAATTATATTTTTACTTAATTCGATCGAGAATGACATTCTAAATCCAGCAACACCTTATTTTTCAATATTTGACTAATGAATTCATTCTTATTCCTATTTTTCGATTTGGAATGCCATGGATCGTGTAAATCGTTTCATTTTTGATCAAGTGACATGGGAAAAATACGACTTTGAGGCTTATGACTTCACACTCGTTTCAAGAATTATTTAAAAGTCGCAAATTGGTCCATTAAGGTTCCAAATTTTCAAAATGATCTCCTCCTTGATCACGGCAAAGTTCAACTTTTTCAATTGGTGCGCGCACCACATTGATTAGCTGTTCCGCAGTGATCTTCTGGTATGCCACCCTTACTTTATACTCCAATTCTTCATGAGTAGCTGATACTGTGTTATACACCTGATTTTTTATTGTTCCCCAGAGAAAAAAATATGACAACTTAAGAATGTACCTCGAAGGCTACTGAATAGGTCCTTAAATGCCAATCCACTTTTCTGGGAAGGTGTCATTCAGATGTCCTCTTACGACTTGAGAATTGTGATGTGGTGCTCCATCTTGTTTTTTTTTGAAGTCCTTAAACCTCGGGGAACACCTCCCTAAGGAGTTGGTGTTCTTCTTAAATTTCTGAAGGTTGTATGCCTCGGGGAACACCTCCCTAGGCAATGAGTTCCAAAGCCTCGCTGTTCGTTGGATGAACGAGTCTTTGGAAAGTGATGTTCTGCAGGTTTCCAAAGTGACCACGAAGGGGTGTGATGACTGAACTTGACGGGTTAATCTCGAAGAGACTGCCAAAGCAGGAACGATTGTTGATATTTCAGAAGAGCATCGCCCATGAAAATATCTATAAAATAGAGACAAATCGCCAACTTTTCTACGGTGTTCCAGACAAGTGAGCGAGTTTGTAAGCGAGGCATCACCGACGAGACGAATTGCCCTTTTTTGGACAGAATCAATAGCCTCAGGATATGTTTAGGTGCCGCACTCCAAATATGGGAACAGTATTCCAGGACAGGTCGGATCTGTGCCTTATAGATCATAAGCAGCTGACTGGGGTGAAATAGCTCTTGGCACGTGTTCTTATTGCTGATAAATATAGAAAAGCATCGATATGGATGACTTCAGTGGTATGGTTACTCCTGACAAAGTTATGTTAGGCACAGTGAGATCGGCTTTTCTAGAGAAAAGACATGCTTGTGTTTTGTTTGCATTTAATTCTACCAAGTTATTAGATCCCCATTCGAGAATTGTTGCCAAGTCCATATTTATATTATTAACATTTCTTCCTCGTTCATTTCTGGTTTCACGGGCTGATATAGGGGCCCTGGAAGAGAAAGCGGTATGGAGGGTACTATCATCGGCAAAGCTGTGTACTGGACATGAAGTTGCTTTCAACAGGTCGTTGATGTGAAGTAGAAATAGTGTTGGTGCGAGAATGGATCCTTGCGGAACACCAGCATTTATGAGTAGAGATGTTATGAGTAGAGATGTTGAAAATAGATATCAACTTGGTTAGCCAGTGGCAAATCTTCAATGAAATCATTGATTTGATATAGAAATCTTTCCGCAGTAAGTTATCCGTCGAAAATTATTGGCCCCAAAAGTTTTCCTCCGATAATACCCATCCAGCAATTGAAACCAAATCGCTCTTTAAAATTTTCTTCTTGCATCAGATGTAAATTTGTTTGAGACCAGTATGTACCTTTTATTATTCCTATTGAACAGACCCAAGTTGGTGAACCGAGTTTCATCTGAATAAATAATTTTAAATGGAAAACTTATATCTTCTCTGTATTAAGTTAATCTTCGGTTGTGGTCGTTATCGTAAAGATGTTGTAGTTGGTACTTGAATGATCGATATGCCCCCAAGGCGGGGTTCTAACCTCAAATTTGTTGATCCCTTATAGTTAGTCTCGGATCATAATTGGGGAGAAACGACCACTTCAAAAAAATTATCAATCTTTAATTCTCATACCAATATTGGCAAACTATAGGTCTTTTGATAGAGCTTCATGAGCTCTACAACTTTCTTTCTTTTCAATTTTTTCTCTGAGATGTACTCACAAATAAAAAAATAAAAATTCGCTGTAAAATACCATTCATGAGAATTCATAATTTGTGTTCACCCTGTATACTCCTTTCACTATGGAGTGCCGCAAGGAACAATCCTAGGACCCAGTTTATTCGACATTTATATAAATGGACTGTTCTCACTCGATAGTAGTGGGGAAATTTTCGGATTTGCTGATGACACAGCAATTTTTTATAGGTCTGATAACTGGGATAACCTGAAACAAAGAGCCGAATCTGACTTTTATTCTATAAAAAAATGGTTCGACTATACATTACTTACGATCAACATGGAAAAAACAAACTATTTGCCTTTCAGTTGTAACTCTCGTGGCCTGCCTAGTCTTAGCAAACTTGATATAAACATGCATGCACCTTTTTCTATAGAACCTGTGAAACAAATAAAATATTTGGGCGTGATCATTGATTGTCACATGAGATGGGACTCGCACATAATGTATGTCATAAAAAAGTTTAGAAGTATATTGTATAAATTCAAAAAGCTCAAAGACAACATACCTTTCAATCAAATGAAAATGTTGTATCACTCTCTGGTAGAGAGTCATATCCGCTATGGAATTCTGGCATGGGGTGGAGCACTAAAATCTCATCTAAATCCGTAACTACTCCAGAGAAGATTCATAAAATTGATATTTTCCGAAAATTCCAGATACTCTTCTGACCAACTTTATTCTGAATCTAAAATCTTGGACGTGAGACAATTACACTTCGTCATCACCTGCCTAAGACATCACGACACAAAGCATCTCAACCAATTGCCTACCCACAATTACAATACACGAAAAAAAAACATTACATACCTTCGTTAATGGTCAAAGCTACAACACAGAGAATGTTCCTCCTCTTAGCACCCAAGTTATACAATAGCATTCCTGATGAATTAAAATGTATAAATATCAAAAGAAAATTTAAACAACAATTGGGAAAGTTCATAGATGAAAATCAAAAAAATATGATTCGTTCTTTTTTTGAAGGCTAAAAAAAATTTTGAAAACCTATTTCGATAAATAATATAAAAATATGCTTGTTTATAATATTATATTGATTCACAACGAACTTTTTATATTTATAATATGTATATGTGTGTATAGGTGAGTGACTATTTCATTTGATTATCACTACTTTGTACAATTTTTCTTTTTTATAATTTCGCTTAAAAGTTTTATACACCATACTAAATTGTTCTTAAGTTTCTATTGTTTACTTTTATGTTTATTTCTGACTTTTACCCATTTTATCTATGTACTGTACCCAGCTCACATATCTGCTTTTTTATAATTTTATTCTGAATCATAATGAACATTTTAACTTTATTATATGTATATGCGTGTATAGGTGTATGACTGATTGTTTTGTATGTTTTGTTTTATTTACTTTTACATAATACTATTTATTCATTATATAAAAATTTCATACTTCTGCTTAGATATGATTTTTATACCATTTTTTTATTGTTTGAATAATTGTGAAACAAGTGCTTTAGCACTTATCACTCCTCTTTCTTTACTCACGATATTTTTTAGCACATATTTTTGTATATTTAATCTAACTTACGTGAATAAAGCTTATTATTATTATTATTATTATTATTATTTTAAGTTCATTCGCTCATGTCAGTCAGATACTAGTTGAGTTTTCCTTCCGCCGACAACTGAACATCATTGTATTTTGACATTTGTGGATTTCAATGTTAAATATTAGATATAATTTTTTTAGGTGATATTCGGATTGAAATCCAAGTGAGTACTGCCTATATCATTCTTCCTTTTAATTTGAGTCAGATTTCATAGAAATATTAATAGTAATTTAGGAAGATTTGGATCCTTCACCAACTTTTGATTGAAAATTTTAAGTTTGTACAAAATAGAATTTCTGTTTTTTTGAGCCAGTTAACATAAAAATATTAAAACAGTTCAGAGAGATTACAAACCTGTCCACCATCTTGAATTCATGAGTTTTGACATGTTCTCCGACTCCGAAAACCTCCACATACCAATTTTGAATAGAATCGGACCATAATCACAGAGATCTTCCGCCATCTTGGAGTCGCCATTTTGATTTTATGAATTTTGACAAAAAATTCATAATCGTCGTCCCCGAGAACTCTCACATACGAGTTTTGACTCGAATCGGACCGTAAATACAAATCTCGTCTGCCATCTTGAAGCCGCCATTTTGTTTTTTCTATGAACACCTGTCAAATTTCACGTTTATCGGTTAACTAGAAGTGGGTCGAATTTAACTTTCAAGATTTGATTATACACATCGGGACAGGTGAAAGTAAATGAAAGCTTGTAAAATAGAAATGTTCTCCAGTGAATAAATGTCCAATTTTTTTCGACATATGATTCGTTACCTTGAGTGCTGGATTTTTCAGAATCATTGATTGAATTCTTTAATATACCTTCCCGGTTGGCTGCGATTGTTTTTTAATTTCTCATATTTTCAGATGCAATGATCGTATTTTGTTAAATTTTTGTGCGTAAAAAGCTAACTAACTGTAATTTGTAAATATGTACTGATTTTTTTAAAAATTGGAATTTTTTTTTTTTTTTTTTTAATGCGAACGCAATTCTTAGCTTTTATTTTATTTTTTCTCATGGAAAAAAATCACAGCAAAGTGTGTGAAGATGTGTTGCGGATAATATGAAGTTGGCAAAATATTTTGGTTAAAGATTTTTTAGAAAATGAGTGGAATGAGATGAGAATAGTATTATTTATGTTCTTTAATTTTGATATGGTTGCTATATATATAAATGCAAGAAATTGTAGTCAAGAGGAAAATTAATGTCGAGAACAACACGAGTCTGATTAAAAATATGTATACAAATATGTTTTTTCAATCAATATATATATATATATATATATATATATATATATATATTACCACAATATATATATATATATATATATATATATATATATATATATATATATATATATATATATATATATATATATATATATATATATACAGGGTCCTGCAATCCTGGCGCGGTGTTCCATATCTCTATTTAGGAAACAGATAGGAATCTATATTTCTATAATATTACCTTATTGCTCGAGCTCGACAAAATAAAGAAATTATCGGTCACACAGGGTGCTCAATTTTTTCTGGGCGGATCCCAATTGTGTTTTTTTTAATGGCAACCCATATTTTTTATCGCTTTTTCGGTTCGAGATGTAATGTCGATCACACAAATTTTTATTTTTCAGCAACGTTTCTGTTTGATGAAAATTGAATGTCTTCCAAAAGTCTTTTAGCAGAATTTTGTACTCTTTCGATTGTTGCATTCGAAAATATTAGATTAAATTTATGTCGCTGATTAGTCGAAAACAGTGATTGCTTCAGAGATTAATAATTAGTTTCAAATTTTTCAATGGGTACCTACGTAACCGTATTATTCTTTGGATGCAATTTCAATCAACCAGTACAAAATATAACAGATATACGCGATGGATAATCAAGTACTTAACTGGACCACTGTAGGCATATGTCGTCTAATATATATATTAAACCTATTTGCACAATGTTTGCAATTTATGGCCAAATTATAAAAAAACAAATCAATTACACAAAAAAACTGTTCCGTTGACCAAATCTCTTGCGTCACGTAAAATATCAGTCGTAATTTTAATTGCAATTTGCAGAACTTTTGCAATTATTTCAGAAGTTGTAAAAATGCAAAAAAAATATTGGTGGATTAATAGGTTCCGTTTTTCGTATGAAGTTGCAAAGTTACATATCCACTGAGAACGATATTCTCTTTATTTGCAACCACAATAGAAAACTTTTGTAATTATTTCAATGCCTGTGTGTATTCAAAATGGGAGCGTCGATGAAAAAGTTTGATAAACAAATGATGCGTTTTTCAGAAATGGTTGCAAATGTACGTGTATATTTTAAACTTTTTTTCCGTTCACTTATCCAATTTGCAGAACTTTTGTAATTCTTTATTTAAATTACAATGAAAAACTTAAACAAATGACAAAAACCATGGTTCCGTAACTTTTACAAGGTTGCAAACTCAATGCATGTTGTGAAACACCATTACTATAGGTATGCCTAGTTTGCAGAACTTTTGCAATTTTCAGTGCAATAATAAGTGCAATTTTCAGTGCAATTTGCAGTGCAATGCAATAATCAGCATGAAAACGTTATTTGCAATTGAAACAATGTTCCGTTCATCACAGACTTCTGCAAAATGTTATAGTTTGTTTTAATTAATGCACTAACATACCATTGAAGTTTGAAAACTTTTGGAATTTATGTTAGTTGATTGTCTATATCTACTGACCTATTTGTTCAACTTTGTGAGATACAATATGTTTTCAATTTTCCTACATGAATTTTCAAATAAATCTTTGTTCTTCACCTAATATATTTTTTCAATAAATTATCCATCCTCATCCGTGATCAAAGAATATCAATCACCAACGAATATGCATTTATTAGTCACTCGTATCGCTATCGCACAGATCCCATCGACTCAGCTATCCGTTTCCAATATCGCCGAACAAAGAACACCACCATTAATTAAGTATACCCTATTTACTACACACTATCATCGCGAGGCGACAACTACCATTAATAAATTTCCCTAACAATAGATGGCAGAAGCGCAATCTCACTCTTTGTGGTTGGAGACCGCTCGCCATAATTGATGAATTGCGTCCTTTTATGATGAGTTCCCCTTGTCCCAGGTTATTTGTTGTGGAACGGCCATCTTGAATTCGTTGCAATTATTAATAATGGTATTGTCTAGGTGATCGGTCATGGCTCCCGTTATGGTGTGTGGTGATGAAATTAGAGTTGACAGGTTGACAATAAATACAACACCCGGAACATTACTGTGTGTTGCAGGAAAGCCAGTGACGTGTGGCTCATGTAGGAGTATTTCCAGGGTTGATGAATATGTCCTTCATGCATATGAGAAATAATCAGGATTTTATGCCGTAGGACGAATTATATTCGCTGTCTACCTCGGCGGTTGTTTGAATTTACTGAACACTGTTGATGATTAGTGGGACAACGTGGCAAATCAACGAAACCCATCTTAATGGTGACATTCCACACGATATGTTATGGAATGTTATTATCTAAAATCCTAATGGAATATTTAATTGAGTTCTGTCATGGAACTTTCTTCAGTTTTTTGAGTTGGAGTCCATGCGACATTGTCTTAATCTAAATCAATCCCAATGTCACCAATAGCAATGATTGGAAAATTTCATAACTCCAGTTCGATGAATATTGGTAAATACACATATTCTCAATTGAATATTGAATATAAAGATTTTTCTGTTAATTCAAAAATCCACGAATGTCTAACAGGAAACAACTACTTCCCCGGCAAAGCCACGCTGGACATTGAACGACAACTGATATTAATTTTGAAAGAACCCTAACTCAAACAAAAAAATCTGAGACCCGAGAAAAGGTCGTAAACCACTAAAATCAGATAACTAAAACTATTCACCACCACCGGTGTGAAGTTAGCCACATCCACAAGTATACTCTAAGAAAAAAGTTAGGTCAATACTTTTTCAGTTTATACAGTTTATACCAAGGAAACTACGCGAAAAAAATTGTTCAAATCGAGCAATTCAGTAACAATAATGGCATCCTCCACTTTATTACACCCCTCTTACAGTTTGTCAAGATATCAGAGGGTGATGGGATTTCTAGGAAATAATTCAATAACTTTCCCAAATGAAAAAGAATCGCATTCTGCTTTTGCGATGAAAAATAGATCGAATGACACCCCCCTTATCGTTTGTCAGGCCTTCAGAAGAAGGTAAGGGGGTAATTTCTAGGAAATAATTCAATAACTTTCAATTTATCTTTCCTTCATGAAATATATGCCGAAATAAGAATGCTGTACTCTTTCATTTGGGAACTTTATTGAATTATTATTTAGAAACTACCCCCTACTACTCTCGATTCATTTTTCTTTCCTGAAACACATCCTGAACGCAGAACGCGGTACTCTTTCTTTTGGGAAAGTTATCGAATTATTTCCTAGAAACTTCCCCCCTACCCTACCCTACCATCTGAAAACTTTTCCAGGACCATATCAACAAAACAAAAATTACGCATAGCCATCGTTCGAATCGAGTTATGATCTTGAGTCCATACAAAAATCGCATAGAAAAAGGTGCCACCCTCTGAAATCCTGACAAACTATAGGGGAGGTGTCATTCGATTTATTTTTCCTTCATGAAACATATCCCGAAAGCAGATTGCGGTACTCTTTCATTTGGGAAAGTTATTGAGTTATTGAATTATTTCCTAGAAACTTCCCCCCTACCCTACCCTACCATCTGAAAACTTTTCCAGGACCATATTAACAAAACAAAAATTACGCTTAGCCATCGTTCGAATCGAGTTATGATCTTGAGTTCATACAAAAATCGCATAGAAAAAGGTGCCACCCTCTGAAATCCTGACAAACTATAGGGGAGGTGTCATTCGATTTATTTTTCCTTCATGAGACACATCCCGAAAGCAGATTTCGGTACTCTTTCATTTGGGAAAGTTATTGAATTATTTCCTAGAAACTTTCCCCCTACCCTACCACCTGAAAACTTTTCCAGGACCATAAGGTACTTTTCCGAATTTTCCAATTTTCCGGGCAACTTTTCCAAAACCCTTCCTACGACTATTACGAACATTTCCAACCGTTCCCGCGTTTTGCGCTTAGCAGCACAATTTGACAATTATATATATATATATATATATATATATATATATATATATATATGTATATATATATAAATATATATATATATATATATATATATATATATATATATATATTATTGTTATGTTAAGAAGGACTAGTTATATATTTTAAAAATGAAAAATCTGAAGCCTCTGTATAACATTGATAGGTAAATATATACAAATACTATAATGCAGTAATTTTCTTTCATTTTCAAAATGATTCCAACATATAATTGTTTGAAATACAACAAAAAGTCTAGTTTTACAAAATTATTCTGGATTAAATGTGATTAACAAGATTATAATGTTAAAACATACAGTATATGAAATTGCATCTAACTAAAATAGCCAATGGGAGAACAAGATGGGTGGATGGAAGATTTGAAATTGTGGAAAAGTAAGAACACAGAGATATCAAAGATAATTATGATAAAATCTTGTATTTAGTTTATAAGAAATGTAAAATATGTTAGTTGATAAGTTTTCTCAAATAACACCAAATTAGTTAAAGTGCGACAAGGAAATGCGTGATTTTCAAAAATTCAAATAGAATGACATGACAGAAATCGTATCCAGGGAAGGAAAAAACAAAGCGAAGGAGGAAAAACGTTTTTTAGGAAAAAAGTTGTTGAAAATTTGAGAGAAAAGAAATTCCTGATTTGCACTCATAACAAGAAAGATTTCTAACAATAACAAATCAATTTAACCTCTGGAAAATTTTGACAAAAAAATAATTGAGGATGAAAGAAGATTACCTTTTTGTTTTCCACATGAAAACTTAATCAAGCTGATTTCAAGGATTTTGGAGAGTTCCACTGCAATAGAGAGTCCCTGAGAGGAGTAGTTGAAGCAGGATTACAGAGAATCACCAGCGATAATCCAACTCCAGGTATAAACTTTTTGAGTGCACATCACAAACTGAATCACTTTGCAAAATAACTCTTATATCTGAAGAACTTTGTTCAATTTCGGTATTGAACTATAAAACAATTTTACAACTTAAAAGAAAAAGTGAGGTTATATTTATAATATACTTCATTGTTTTTCATTATTTTTTGTGAAAATTTGTCAATTGCTCGTAGTTCAAGTTATCTATCGCAGGTCAGATCAATATAAGTTTTCCTGAATAAAGGAAATAATTGTTTTTGATAATCTCTGGGTTACTTTCCACAATGATATGCTGATCTTTCATCTATAAATACTGAACTGAAATAGTTCTATTGACATCAAGAAAGGCAGAGTGGCTCTGTTGCCAGTACCGACTCCTGAGGCATAGGCGTTCCAACTGAGTTTAGTCGTGGTCAGAAAGGAAATCGAAAGCAGGGAGAAAAAGAAATATATGAAATTCTAGAAAATCAATAGGGCAATGATATATACGAATAAATTCAAAGGGAATTACAGAGAGTAAAAATAATGAAAATTTTAAAAAAAATTAGTAAATTTGTTATGGTATTGGGTGGAAGAAATAATTTTACGAATTTCATTGAAAATAACCTCAAAACAAAACAACCTATAACATATAATAATGATTAGCTTCCAACGCGGAGCGAAGTAATGTGGGCAATTATTAAGTATAAGTATAAATAGAAATTATTATATTCTACCCTATATATGTATATATATATATATATATATATATATATATATATATATATATATGTTAGCCAGGTATTTAGATTCAATAATATCTTCGTTTTTTCAGTCGAGCTTTCGATAATGTTTTTTTTTATCAAGACTTCTCTACATTATGTGTGATTAATATCGGAATAATATTATTAACAAATATACTTACTAACATGGAAATATTAAAAATTAGTTACAAAGGGTGACATTAGAAGTTTCTTCCATGAAGGAAAAATTGTTAGACAGTGTCAATTGACTTTTTACAAAATGTCAAAATATATATACAGATGGAAATTTTTATTAAAGAAGATTATTATTTGAATGCAGTTAATTTTGTTTGTGAAAAATATAAGTGTATATATTCAGAAGAAAGTCTTTTAGATGAGACACTTTCAAAATCTAGAATTTCGGAATATTGTAATCGATACGATGATCTTCGTCAATAGAATGAATGGATAGCGCACAAGATCTTAAATATCTTCTACAATCACTTTTGTGGCCTGTGATTCTATCTTTGATTAATTTTTTCGTTTGACCAATGTAAACTTTATCACAATCAATACATGGTATTTTATAAACAATATTTGATTGGAATTCCTTTGGAATTGGTGTTCTCAATTTAGTATGTATATTGGAAATTGTTTTTATATTTGTTTTTGCTATTTTATATTTTTGTTATTGATGACTTTTATCAATTTTGGAGTCAGATGTTGTATATGAGGTAAACTTTTATATGTTATTCTATTTATGTTATTGTTATTAGGTGATTTTAGAATTGAAGGAACGTTATATGAAGAAGTACTAAAAATAATTTTATTGACTAATGAATTTTCGAGAAGTATGATTTTTAGATCATTCAAACACTCTTATTAGATTTTGAAAGTGTCTTATCTGAAAGACTTTTTTTTAGAAATGGTACATATCAACAAAAATAAAAATAACATCATTAATAAACGAACAGATATTGATGATCTGAGCTCTATATACACTTATATTTTTCATAAACAGAATGAACTGCATTCAAATAATAATCTTCTTTAATAAAAATTTCCATCTGTATATATATTTTGACATTTTGTAAAAAATCAATTGACACTGTCTAATAATTTTTCCTTCATAAAAGAAACTTCTAATGTGACCCTTTGTAACTAATTTTTAATATTTTCATGTTAGTAAGTATATTTGTTGATAATATTATTCTGATAATAAACACACATATTGTAGAGAAGTCTTGATAAAGATAATAAACATTATCGAAAGCTCGACTGAAAAAACGAATAATATTCATTGAATCTAACATACCTGACTGCTTCCCAAATAAAAATCATTTCCCTTGATAATTCATAGTCAATAAATATTCATACCTATATACAGTGTGACCCATTTAAAATGGAATCACCCCTGTAAAATACGCATTTTTCAGTCAATCTCAAAAATATTGACACAAATTTTCATAACTTTAGTTTCATTTCCAAGGCACTCTATGGTTTTTTTTTTCTTTGTCAAAAACGGCAAAAGTTTATTAGGCAATTCTTGTTTTGGAATTTGACTACACCACTGGATTCGTAATCGTTATAAATGGAAACCATCAAAATTTCATAAAAAAATATTGCTTAACAACGAAGTTACAACAACTTTAATTTTGGAAACAAAGTATTTGATTATAATTTTTATTTAGATTATAGACATATTTAAAATCTGGCAACACTGCCGATACAAAGTAGAACACCAGTGAATTTGTACAGCGAAAATCCGAAGTCAATAGCTCATTCCGTTCTACAGTTATAAGTATGGTAATGTGAGCAATTTGTGGAGTACTAAATCACAGCCTACTATTGATTTAGTACAATACCTATGCCTAATGTATTAGTTCAGCTTTCCTCAAATTATTGATACCTTCTCTAAAATCTTGTTTCAATTGAGTTTTGCAGAATTTAAAAGGAACATTTTTGTCCTGCTTTCTGTTTTATTATTCAATAAATACTTTTGATACTTTAAAACTTGATTCGGTTCATTTCGTTTTTATCGGCTATGGAAGACTGCATAACTTGAGAATGAATTTTTAATTTTCTGTTATTTTCAAAAACATTTATAACCTAAACTCGAATAAATTATTTCAAGGAAATATAATTTACAAATCCAGTGGCGTAGTCAGATTTTTATTACAAAATCGCTTCCACCACAATTCGCTCTCATTACCATACTTTCAGGAGTTATAACTGTAGAACGGAATGAGCTATTGACTTCGGATTTTCGCTGTACAAATTCACTGGTGTTCTACTTTATATCGGCAGTGTTGCCAGATTCTAAATATGTCTATTATCTAAATAAACATTATGATCAAATACTTTGTTTCCAAAATCAAAGTTGTTGTAACTTCGTTGTTAACCAATATTTTCTTATGAAATTTTGATGGTTTTCATTTACAATGACTACGAATCCAGTGGTGTAGTCAAAATTCAAAACAAAAATTGCCTAATAAACTTTTGGCTTTTTGACGAAGAAAAAGTGCCTTGGAAATGAAACTAAAGTTATGAAAATTTGTGTCAATATACAGTTTTTGATGATCAATTTAAAAAAAATTTGAGAATGATTGAAAAATGCGTTTTCTACAGGGGTGGTTCCATTTTAAATGGGTCACACTGTATATATATATATATATATATATATATATATATATATATTTACTTACTTGGGTTCATATCACTTCAGTTCAACTTTGAAATCGAGAAATGTTGAAATACAATGATTGTCTGTTTGTCGGCAGAAAAAAAAACAGAAATAGTATCTGAATGACAGGAGCGGATGAACCTCAAAAGAAAGGAGCATACAAAAATCAACAATTCTCATGAATAGTAATTTTGTATTTGTGTGTACATTTTAGAGAAAACTTTTCGAATAAAAGTTTGAGTCTCAGGATTGGACTAGAGATTCGTAGGGTATGGGTTCTGGAGAAAAATCAGACGAGGCCAGTCATTCATGACGAGATACATGATGAGATAATACAATTGCTTTCAAATATTAGATGAAATAAATGCGGATGCAAATAACAATTATCGAAATTTCTGGTTCAAGTATATCACTATTTTCCTATAGTTTCCACGTATGAAATAAATATGTAGTATTAAAAAGGGGACGCCAACTAACGAGAAATAACTTGACTACCCCTGAACAACTAAATTATATCTACCGAGGAAATGAAGAAAAGATATATCGCTAATGTATGCAACCGTTCATACATATTCGTACGACTGGTAAGAAAACGCTACAAACACTTCAAACGACGAGGTTAGGTTGGTTGATTTTTCCCTCCACCTTGGTAAATTGAATGATAGTGATGAAGTAATGAAATAATCCATTCTAAACATTACACTTTCGAAGACCTGTATAAAATGTCAATCGGGATATAGAGCTAGTTCTGCTTGATATCTTCAAAACCACCTGAAGGTCATTTATCGAATTCAGAAACACCTTGTATATACAAACAATAATGGTATGATGCTTGCTGTGCATATAATCACTATGGTAATCATGCAAATAGTCTAATCGAATATGTGTTATTAAAACGGGTCTCTAATTTAGTAGATGGAATATTTGCCAGAATATAGATTCGCAAATGGATTTTGCTAACCGTGAAATATCTACTGTTCCGGAAATTACTTTAACATATTAGCCTGCAATTAACATTCATAAAGAATGAAAACAGCGGCTGGATGGAATTAAGCGTGTAATTTCAAATATAGCATGAATTTGGATAAATGGTCTTTCGAGTCGGATAGCTGGATATATTCAACGATGATTGTGCGACGCGTTATGAAATTTCCCCGAGTTCCGTGTGATATGTGTGCGGATTATGGATTCGATCAGACAGTGAATTAACCGAATATATAAACTCAATTTTCAGTAATGGAATATGGTTTCAGGAATACAAAATTGAAACAAAAATTACATTGTAACTGTAACCATCGGGAGAATCAGTAGTGGAGGGTGGATAGTTTGGAATACTTTCGATATATATTTTATTCTCCAATCTTATAATAGTGTACTGAACAGCGACAACAAAACTTCGGACTTGGTGTTTAGTAATTTCAAAGTAAACGTAGAGGAGGACTTGGCTCCTTCAGTCAAAATAGATAAACACTATCACCCTGCACTTTTCTTACAGTTTGGTGTAAGTAAGAGAAATGAATATCGTGGTGAAACCAAAAATCTCGAAAACAAATATAATTATAAAAGAGCCGATTTCAGGTTACTATATGAAATCTTGAGAGACCACGACTGGTCTATTCTTAATCATTTCGAAAGTGTTGAATATTTTTATCAAATACTTTACGAGATACTTGACATCTCGGTTCCGAAAAAAAAACAAACATCCTGCAAAATGTATCCCCCCTGGTTTACCGATGAAATTAAAGCTGATTTGAAAGTGAAAGAATCCTTCAGGCTTAGGAAAAATGACACGGAATTTGACATGAATAACTATAAACGAGTCAGGGCCGAACTTAAAACGAAAATCAGAAATGCGCACAAGTTATATATTGAAAATATACAGGACATCGTTAAACGGGACCCCACGCTTTTTTGGAATTTTGTCAAGGACAAAAGACAAAATAACACATTTATTAGTTAATGACAAAAAAATTATTGCAGCAGAATTCGCAGATTACTTTAGCTCAACTCTTGAGAACGACTCTGATTAGAAATCAATAGTATTGCCGAAAGTTTTTCAGATAAATTTTATCAAAGCATACATTTCAACCAAATAACTGTTGACGATGTCGAAAAGGCGTTCCACAAATTAAAACCCAGAAGGTCGTCGGGTCCTAATGACGTTCCCTGTTATATCTTCAAAGCATGCAAGGATTCCTTAATATATCCGCTACTCATAATATTTAATAAATCTCTGAAAACCGGGATATTTTCAGATAAATTCAAGCCAACAAAAGTAACACCGATTTTAAAAAAATGTAATTAAAATAGTATCATTAATTATCGCCCTATTGCCTTGCTCAATTGCGCAACAAAATTATTCGAGTTCATTTTGCATGAAAAATTGTATGCCAGTTTCAAACACATATCACCAAATCAGAACGGTTCTGCAAAAAAAAAATCGGTGGAAACCAATCTGTTAACATTCACTAACAAACTTACAGAATATTTGGAATAAAATCAACAAAAGCCTTTGACAAGGTGAATCACGATATAGCTAATCTTAAATATTATGGACTGAGCAATCATTTGATTTCGTTTTTCACATCGTACCTCCAAGTGAGACCTCAGTATGTTACATATGGTGGTGAGACATCTCATGTTTTTCGGCGGGGTCGGGTGTGCCACAGGGCTCGAATTTGGGGCCACTTTTTTCCCTCATCTTTATTAATGATCTACCCCTAGAAGTATCGTCTGACTGTCTGCTCTATGCGGACGACTTTGAAATTTAAAAAAAAAATCGGACATAAATGACTATTTTGAACTGCAGAATGACCTGGACCAAATTTCCGCATGGTCCATAAAGAACAATCTTCTATTCAATCTTTCAAAATGCAAGGTTATTTCTTTTAGCAAAAAGAATAAAAATTCGCCTAATTTCATATACACTATGCAGAGTTCTACGTTGGAACGAGTTTTGGAAATTACTGATCTTGGTATTCTCTTTCAAAATTTGATCGAGACATTTTCAATATAACAAAAGATGCCAGCAAGTTATTAGGTTTATTAAAGCGAACCACATCCGAGTTTACCGATACAAGCATAATCAGATATCTATATTTCGCACTTATTCGCAGTAAGCTGGAATATACAGCTTCTGTATGGGATTCCGCAAAACAAAACTCAAAACGAAGTATCGAGAAAATTCAAAATAAATTCATCAAGTATTTGTACTATAAGGAACACGGTGTTAGCCCGGGATTTGTCCCCTATAGCCCACTGAGGAAAGAATTCAGTATCGAAAAACTTGAACTCAGAAGATGTGCAATAAACATAACGATCCTTTACAAACTATTGAATGGTGCACTGGATAGTTCATATCTGCTTGCACAACTGCAATCCTACATCCCACCATCAGGCACTGGCCCAAGAAATAGACTGTGCAAGATATATAACAAGCATTGTAATGATTTCGCATGCGGACTTTTCGATATTCCCATCAGAAAATTTAAAACCGAGATGAGAAAGCAGATGAAAACCACAGCAAAAGAACATCTCTGATTGTACACGCTCACCAACACAGTCGTCATATCTTTGGACGTATTCTATCATCCTACCTTTTTAATTAAGAACGCGATTTGGTGCGAGGAACCCCACAGTCTGACTATCACTAGGTCAGTATGCATTTGTATATATACTCACGTATGTATGATACTCTAACTATGTATTAGATGACTGTAATGTTGTTATACAAAATTACCTCAAAATTAATAATGAAACATGTAATTAGGCGCATGCCTGTCTATTTCTAAATAAATAAATATATATATATATATATATATATATATATATATGTGTGTTTTCAAAGTTATTTTTTTTAAGGGCGTAGAACTCCTCAAAATATGTATGAAAATTGAAAAATTACAAAACATATCCATGAAACAAAGCCATATTTCGGCACTGACATTATACACAATAATTGCTTGAATTGAAATATTTACTTTATTAGAAGAAATTGTATATGGATTTTCTACTGCCCAAATAAGTGTATTTTGAAAATTATTCCCTTCATTTCGTATGTATTGTGAAATTTTTGTTGTTACGATGTTGTCAATATTCAACTCCTACGTGGAGATCCTGAGGTTAAACTTTCACAAATATTCATAGTTTCGTTATGTCTCAACAGAAATATATCGGCAAATGAGTTCATCAAGTTAACTGTTTTCGAAAACCCAGCATCCAGGAAATATTGCGATTTGATTAGGTATGAAGGTATTTCAACCCCTCATGTCGATTTGAGAAATATTACTTAGTTTTTATCAATCCTTGAAGCTGTACGGTCTGTACGATCATAAATATCTATTCTTGTTGTATCAACAAAATAAGAACCTTCATTTAATGGCAGTTTCGCAGAACTGATCTGATACATTAAGTTATAACACTGAGCATTTTTTTAATATAAATTCCACACTTATCTTCATAGTTGTATCATTCTTTCGATATTGTATTGAATTCTGTATACATGTTTGAGAAGTTTCACACGTGTCCCATTACTACGAAGAACTGAAACGTTAGAAATACTTATATTTGAAAAAACGGCTCAACAACACTTTTACTACGTCGCGCCGTTTGAAAATTGAATGTTAAATATAATTATATTTTTCTGCGTTCAGATGTCTGGCCAAAGATTTCACTCCACCTTCAGAATTGAATCAAAATCGATTGATTAAACATTTTATCCCATTATTATAAAGCCTCATTCTTATTAAGTACCAGGTACTGGTGAAATACCCAATGATTTCAGTTGTTTTTCTGGTAAAATAGGTCTGGTTGATAATTAACTATATATTAAACACCACGTAAGAAGATGAAGTAGATGTTATTGGTAGGATGTTCACGTACCCTTTGCAAATCAGAAAAAAGTTTGAAAGCGCTGGTAGACTGAAACTATTACTGCCTTCACCATTAGTCAGGAAAGACTAATGAAGACTATAGCATTCGTCAAAGCTGTTGCTGGAATTAAAAAAAAATTACCGTTTGTTGTATGGGTTATTTTCGGTTCAACATCATGTAGAAAATATACATCAACTTCAAATGCATACTCTATGACTAATGTCATTAATTTAAGAAGTGTCTCATCATATCCTTTGGATTTCTATTTTATTTCTCATTCGCACCCACAAATATCCCGAGCGAAACGGCCATTAATGATCTCGAACATTAACGCGCTCGCTTCGCTCTCGCGTTAAAATATCTCGATCATTATTCGTCACCATTAATACACTAGTTTATTATATAACTATAACGTTTCAGGAATTTTGGAAAAAGTTTCCAAATCTGTGAGTCCGACAGTCGATGGTACTTTGCTTTCATATATCAAGAAAAGCAGTAGAGCTAGGAAAAACTGGGTTGATTATTGTCATGCGATTGGAACTTTGAGTTCAAATGAAACGATTAAATGAACCACAGTGTTCACACGATTAATACAGGATAATCTTTCGTGAAGCCAAAATTTTGTCTAGTTCGTTTGAAATACAAAGCAGCTAAAGATTTGCACATTCTTCGAGACTCACCCGTTATACATGTTTTCGAGGCACGTGAAAAATAAGAAATATCAGATTTCATCGATCGATACCCGAGGAAATTGTATTTCAACTGTGTATGCCCACAACCACATTTTCTCGCGTCCGACTATATGGAGCATAATTACAGCAACTTTAATAGCCGTTTTCGTTCTCATCAAAAAGAAGACATTTTAATTTAGCAACACATATTACGGTGGGTGTTTATGACGCGGAAAATCCCATCACGGACGAGTGTGTGGATGAATATAGAGGAAACATTTTTAATTTGGATTTTATCGCGCGAACACTGGACATGCCATAAATTTCTATGGAATCGTTTCGTCAATAAAGAAAACTTTGTTGTTGGAACGTTCCAGTGAGATTATAATGGAAAATGAAAATATTATAATGCAGGTCTGGTATTATGTGATCTAGCCTGTTCGAGCTGATACACAATTCAATATCCATCAAAAGGCAGAGGAGAACCCATTCGTATAGGAATCCACCTATCTTTCAATTTTCTTTTGGATCCATTTGATCTGATGAGAAATAGTAGCGTTTGGCTCCATTCTGTTTTTCATTCTGGGGTACCAAATGGTTCAGTTTTGGGGCCACTTTTTTTCATGATGTATGTAGTTCGGGAAATTCATTGGAATTGAAAATTCACCTTATCATTATAATGGAACAAAAATAGAACCGATATTTACAATGTCAAAGTAATATGAATTTAGGTACGTGTTTTCCATAAAAATGATCTATATTCGAGAGAAGCTCTCAATTATAGTGTCACAAACCATACAACGCGTTATGCGAGGATATACTATCTGAAGTGATAGGACTCATTTATTTCATTTGAATAATATCCTGACTTGCTTAAAATTGAGTTCTTGTCCCCATACTAAAAAATGGTGAAAGTAAAAACATAGAAAATTATCGTCCCATTTTATCAGTGTATTCTCAAAAATCTTTGAAAACATTATATCTCGTAGAATAAACGACTACAAAGTGCCAATACGGCTTTAGAAAAAAGCACTCGGCAGAAACTGCAACGTTCAACACTGTACATGATTCAATTGATAAAAAAAAACTTTGTAGTAGGAATTTTCCTCGATTTAAGTAGAGCCTTCGACACCTTGAATATTAAATTCGTATCAGAAAAACTATTTAACGTGAGTATCCGCAGAAGCATTAATCAGTTAATTGTATCTTTCTTGACAAATATATGTTTCCAGGTGAAACAGAATGATCGCTCATTCACTCCATATTAATTTTATCAAAGATAAAGAGCCGGATAATCGATTGCAATAGTAGTACACCGAACTCTATACAGTTTCTTGGTGTGAATGGGTGAAAACTCTGTCATTATTAATGAAAACGTTTTCACTTGACCAAGCTGAGTCTACGAATGAGTAGATCGACAATTTCTTGCGTACCTACTCACAGTTTGAAGTCCTTATTTTTATTCACTTAGAAATAGGAGCAGGTACCTACTCCGAGTCAATAGTCGACTCCACTTTGAAACAAGGGCTCTTGGTTTCCATTGAATAACTTCTCTTTATTCACATCTAACCAAAGCATCTGTTCAATTTTTTGAGGAAAAATCATGTGCTCAGTTCTATTCACTTCACCCGCTGACATCACGGTTCTTTAGAATAGAATACATTGGTTTTTGTAGAAAAATTGCATTTAGAATTTCAAGATTGGTCCCGATTTTACAAACATGCAATATTTTCAGTTAAGTGGTATTTCACTCAAATCAATTTCCCAAAAAAAAAAGATATTTTGGGATAACATTCAATTTTACTTTGATTTCAAAATTTGCCCCTCCAAGGAAATATGAAACAGAGTTTTTCTCTTCTGAAACGCCTTTCCTCACTTCCCATTTGAACTCGTACATTTATCTTTATTATAACATTTTCTAGTGAAATGAATAAGTGAACATATTTCATCTCGCAGACATTACGCAGCAAATGGAATGCAAATTTCATAAAAGTAGAAAAACAATTTATCTGCAGCACCTATTTTGAAATATTTATTATTCTTGTTTTGTAGCGGCAAATTTATTATCAGATCACAATGTTGCAGATTTATGGCTTAAGGGAACATACCTTCTGCTTTGTTTCATTTATTAGGTCTTATAGAAATACTGGGTCATAGTTGGAGACGGATTTTGATCAAGAAAGGGTATTATTTATCCGTTCGAATATCAGAAAATGGAAATGAGCATTTTTATTTCAAGAGTCCATTGAAATTTCAATGTTTCACTATTATGTAAAAACAGTTCAGAGTTTACTGAAATTATTGTGTCCACCAAAGAACTTCAGTCATGGATTTTAACGTATTCCAGATTCCAGTTAACGCCATTTATTTGTACAAACGGACCAATCAAATGCTGATTACCTCTAATGATACATAGCAAGTAGATATGTGGCTGATAAGCTATTACATGAGCGATCAATCCGACATGTCCAGTGTCGGAAGTTTGATAAATGATCGATAACAAAATATCGTTTATTGTCCTTAGAAGGGTTTCAGTAATGAATTCAAAATAATTTACTACGAAAAATTTCAAGCGATGGAAATGTCAATTATGGAAAGAAGTACTTTTGAACATCGATCCAAAGAATGAATCCAACTTGGCTCGTAGTGAGTCTTGAGATGCAAGTTGAAAATGCATTATGGAATTTTTGTTAAACAAACAAAATGGCGATTCCAAGATGGCGGATGAGATTTGTAATTATGGTGTGATTTGATTCAAAATTGGTATGAAGGGATTTTCGGGGTCGGAGATTATCAAATTTCTTTGAAATTCAAGATGGCGGCCCCAGGATGGAGGACTAGTTTTGTGATTATGGTTCAATTCGATTCAAAATTGGTATGCAGGGAGTTTTCGGGGTCGGAGATTATGAATTTTTTTGTCGAAATTCATAAATTTAAGATAGCGGCCCCAATATGGAGGACGAGTTTTGTGATTATGGTCCGATTCGATTCAAAATTGGTATGCGACGGTTTTCGTGGTCGGAAATTTTGAATTTTTTGTCAAAATTTCTGAATTGAAGATTGCGGCCCCAAGATGGAGGACGAGTTTTCTGATTATGGTCAACATTGGTATGTGGGGGTTTTCAGGTTCGGAGATAATGAATTTTTTGTCAAAATCTATAAATTCAAGATGGCCACTTCTGGATGGCGGACGAGTTTTGTGATTAGGGTCAGATTCTATACAAAATTGGTGTGTGGGAGTATTTGGCGTCGGAGATCATGATTTCTTCCAGCTCAAAACTTACAGGGAAGGGACCTTGTAATAACTATGCTCTATTAGAAATGTCATCGTTGACAATGATTTAATTATTTTTTATTGAATTATTTGGTTTGACCTGATGCTGCAGCATCACCTGGAATCTGCGGGATACCCAACTCCCCACCGAATTACAGCAGAGGTACTGTGTTTGGGCACGTTGGAATGGTCTCAATGAATCTGATGATGGAATAGGAAAGAAAAATTAGGATAAATTCGTTCAAACGATATGAAATTTTGGTATGCGATATAGTACCGTTTGGGGCAAATTAGTATATGAATGTGTAAGTGAATGAAATGAATGAGTGAATGGGATTGAGTGAATGAATAAAATGAATAAACACAATTTAATAGGGTACGGTGCTGAAAATAATAAGGCACGTGTGAGGTGATTAAAGAGGATTAGGAAAATGAATGATTACGATTTGATATGATACAGTATTGTGCTGAATATAATATTGTATGGATGGTGTCGCAATTTCGTGTTTCGACCCGGAAAGTATTTGTGTGAATATTATTAATCGAAACTCTTGCACACCCATGAACGACGAGTTATTACGAATTACAGTGTAAATCTGAAAAAAAATTAAAACATGTTTTGTTTTTTGCAAATCTCGACAAAATTTTGGTAGCGCCTCCCGCCTAATCTCAGGTGATTTGCCCAGAGGAAATCTTCGGCAATTACCGAATGCAATAAGCGTTTGACTCGACATTTGAATAAGGTGGAATGTTGAACTGATTGTGTGGTAAATGTACACATTGCAGGCTGTCTGAGATATATATTCAATTTCGAAGTGAAGAAAACAACTAACCTTGTTATATTCAAACTGGTGATAAAGTCAGAATTTATCTTAATCATCACTTGTAAGAAACAAACAATACAAACAGTATCACGACCATTGTAGTGATCCAGACATTCAGAACTCAGAACACGTGAACTGAACACTGTTGCCAAGCAATATTATCGCATGCACGGTTTACAAAGCTGCGTACTAACGAAAGTTTGTTAGATTCTACTAGTGTTTTCTGATTGGCTGGTGAATGAAAGATATTGAGATCTTAATTAACAACCAATAACAAAACAGTACGCGATGTGCATAAGAATTAATTTGAACATTATTGTCTTTGTGTTTTCAAAAGTTTGCCATTCTATCAAAAAATTATTTATATTATATTAATATATCTAGTACCAAAACGCCCGCATAGTGATTGGCGGTTCCAGAATCCAACCAGAATTGAAATTCACTACTTCATAAATGCGACGAGTGATTCATCTTGTCTTCTACTTTTCAAAATACGCACGGAACAGTTCGGTGTTCAGTTTTAAGAGCCAGCAAGAGACAAAGACAATACTGTTTAAATCATTGCGTACTGCTTTCTGATTGCTTGCTGATTAGGATCTTTCATTCACCAGCCAATCAGACACTAGTAGAATCTAACAAAGTTTCGCTCGTAGATAGCTTTGTAAACCGTGCATGCATGAATCTTTCTTGGCAACAGTGTTCAGTTCACGTGTTCTGAGTTCTGAATGTCTGAATCACTACAACAATGGTCATGATATTATTTTTCAAAACAAAATTGATTTGCGAATGTTTCCCTTTTCAATACTGTTTGTGTCGTTTGTTTATTACATGTTACTGAGATAATTATCATAAGTGCCTTAAAGCAGAGTATGAAGTCAATTGGTTCTGACTTTATCACCAGTTTGGATATAACAAGGTTAGTTGTTTTCTTCACTTTGAAATTTAATATATTTTTCAGGCAGTCTGCAATGTATACATTAACCACACAAATCAGTTCAACATTCCACATTATTCAAATATCGAGTTAAATATTCATTGCATTCGGCAATTGTCAAAATTTTCCTCTGAGTAGTTCACCTGAAATTAGGCGGGTGGCGCTATCCCAAATTTTGTCGAATTTTATAATGAACAAACATGTTTTCGATCAAATATTTACAGATTTTCAACCACTGTAATTCGTTATAAAATGGCATTACACAGTCTCATTCACGGGTGTGCAATAGATTAGATTACACCCTGTATACAGTTCAAGAAGCATGAAATAAAACTTAAACTGATATTTTAAAAACTCCTGACACAAAAAAACATCTAAAAAGTAGAAAAAAATCATATGTTTTGGTCCTGACACAAAAAAGCCTCTAAAAAGTAAAAAAAAATATGTTGGCCCTTTAAGTTCAATATACGTAGTAATATTTTGATCGAAACGCGTCACGTCGGGATATTGCTAAGTAAATAAAATAAAAACAGAATACAATTGAAAATGATAAAGTATGAAATTCAAATACAAGTAAGCTAAATATTGAAACAGCAGTATCAAATCGTTGAGTCTAAGTCTTAATTAGCGGTTCCACGTTGCCATGACGCTTGGATCAAAATATTACTACTTATATTGAACTCAAAGAGCCAATACATATACACTTCTCACTTTTTATAGGTTATTTTGTGTAATTTTTTTTTTATTTTAAATTTAGGTTTTATTTGTATTTGCTTTGTGTTTGTTGACTACCGGGGTCGTATATGGATTTTTGCTATAAGTTTTCCTATTGATCCTATTGATTTTGGAATATCTTCTGTTTTATAATCGAATATTAATGTTGTTGTTGAGAAGCGTTTCTTCATTTTGTTTGTAGATGATTCACCATATCGTCAACTTCATTCATATTATAGATTTATAGCCGATTTTCTTTTTCTATATTCTCAAGTAAAACCGGTTGTTCATTCTTTCAATCACCAGTGATTCAAAATGTGCTGAGAATTTACGATTTAGGTCCACCATTGCAATAAAAGGATAGTGATCTATTAATCCGTAATCTTTTCATGGTTTCATGAGAATTGGTCTATGCATATTCTAGAATTATTGTATAACTTCGTGTATCAGTTCAATGCTGGTTCAAACACATATTATTCATATAATCCTGGGTGTAAAATGTCACTTAGATAGGATAAGGGTCAGATATGTATTGAACCACCTTGTATGTGATTATAAGGAGATATTACCAAATTTTGATATGGTTCCTTCTAACACAATAACGTCATGAACATTGTAATATTTCTAAGAGCTCGACAAATGCTTCTATTTGTATCGGGCTCGTTTTCCAGACAAAGGCCTCCACATTGATTGTTATCGCTTGCTATTGTCGCGAGCAATTCAACTGAGGATGTAATTAATTACATTAATGTATAAGGTTCCCGACCGAGTACTTTAATATGCCTGTAACAGGGTGGTTACAAGATGGGGAGATGAAGTAGCGTTAATATTTCCGAATGATTTCCTTCTCACTGCATTGGTAAATGTTCATCAGTTCTAATTCTCATCAAGGCTGTTCAGAGTCCAAAACTCTACCTTGAGTCGCAAATAAAATTATTTCGGCAATTCTCCCAATCGGATTCGACTTCCTGCTGTCGTGGAAGATGGACGCGGTCAGGAAGTCAGGTTAATGTTAGTTTTTGTAGAGCCGTTTCACGAGCATTGCAAAGTTGAATTTTTTGTGGTGAAAGTTTTGGGCATTCGTGGTATTATTTCGAGTGAGACAATCCCGGGTGCCTCCCGAAGGGAAATCGAAGAATACGTTCTGGGGTGAAGTGGATTTTCGAGACTGGAGAATTATCCGTAAACGATAAGCCATAAAAAAACAAGCAAGCAAGCAATTCTCCTGATGAAACCCATAAAAAAAATAATTCCAAGACTTGTACCGGGAAATATATCATACAGAATGAATTCAATACTACTGAAGTTTATAAATCCAATTGTTGTTTTTGTTGTAGTCATTAAAAAAATTATTTAATTCAGCTAACAACTTATTTTTTTTTATTAATTCACATAAACATATTTTGCGATTTGTAAAAAAACCTTTTGTGAGGGAAAAAATAGTGGGTACCACTTAATTCAGGGCATCAAATATAAGCAAAAACAGCTGTTCAAATCGAACCAACGATCCAAAAGTTTTCAAATGCCGGCAGGTGCTATTTTAACATTTTGAATGGATGCATTCTTGCTTGAAAAGCATGCATGGACTATGTAATCTTTTTTGATGTCCCAGTTAATCTTTTTTTCGAATTTAATAAATTGCAATAAATTGGTTTGTCCATATTTTCGGAATCTATAATACACATAATTATATCAGAGATTGTCGTTATAAAAAGTGGCATGAAAGTGAAATAGTTATTTTGTCCACAGTTGTGCATTGGATCTGTCCATGTTTTCCCAGGTCTAACCCCTGTTATAACCTGATATATGGGGAGACTCTAAAGACCCCACCACTGACCAGTTATTGTTAAAACCTGAGTATATACAGAGTGTTATGAATACCCACACCACTCCGAAAACCCAAGTGTTTGTCGAACCTCACAGTAACCTTTATTGAAGAAACACTCTAGAAAATCCAATAGAAGGATTTTACAAATACCATCAATTGATGTCTAACTATACTGGTATTATTTGTATGCACTCTACTCAATACTAAATCTTTTTCACACTATTGACAGTACAAGAGTGTGTCTTACAAAAAGTCATTAGAGGTTCTATACTGAAGTTTGTGCAACTAAACATTGACACAAAGAATGTACTTAGAGAGCGGTCAAATCCAAGTAATTCCTTCAAATATATGATCGAGGTTCGTTTAATCTATGTACTCAGTCATACCTCAAGCTATCAAAACAGATGAAATAATAATAAGGTTGTAAATTTAAAAGATATAATTAAAATCAATATTCGAAACAACACACAAAACCATTAATCAACAAATCGTATAAACCCATTGTATATAAATTCACCAGAAAATATGGATGTAAAAATAGCAACAAAATCATAGCAATAATCAAATCATATCAATTACACAGTTTTATAATTTTGAGGCATGAACATTATATTTTTATTCAAAGATAGATAAATCAATCATAGTAATATATTCTAATACTTATTTCCTGCGTTATCAGTATATTGTAAAATTGTATTTATCAAAGTTCACAAATCTAAAATACTTAAATCAATTCTCTGGATTAAAACAATTAACATTGTAATTGTTTTTTTCAATGGACAACATCTTTAGTATGTTGTAGGACTTTAAAACATAATAGCAAAATTTTCAATAAAAATCAATGGATAGTATTAATCATTTTATACATATTTCTGAAACAAGCCACTATCAAAATCTGATGAAATAATAAATATTTATCAAAGTAATTGAATTACACTTCAATGAATTTAAAGTATGAATGAGGAAAAATGTACATTTTATAAAGCCTGGTACCCAATAAATCAAAGAGAAAAATATATAGTCTCACCCTGTAATAGACACGATGTTCACTTCACTAAAATCAATTCCGTTATTTAATCTGGAGAAATCCCGATAAGTAATTTATTAATTTGATTTACTACTGGAACAATGATGAAGTCGGATGAATTCTTCTAATTACATATCAATGTATGCAAATACTTTTAGAAACTCATCGGTGTGAGTTCTATTGACTGGTGCCTTGAGACTTGGTTGCATCTGATTAACTTGAAGTAGAAAAGTCTTTATCTATTTGACTAAAACATTATCTGATCAAAAGGTGCAATTTAAATTACATACTGACTTGTAATGAATACCCGAATGGAATACCGAATGGAATGATTCCAACTCTTTATATATCCTCGTTTTACCACATATAGAGAAACTATAACCGACTGTATGATGACCAATTGGCTTTGTGTTATTTTTAAATATAATTATTACATTGTCTTTGCCAACGGTATGACTTCTTAGGGTCGTTTATAAATAGAGAATCTATTTTTCTGATGAACTCATAATTAGATACTATTTTAATGGTACATCCATGTTTGGGAACCTTTGTTTCAACTTCAAGGCGTTCCACGTGTGGTTTATAAATAATTTGGTCTCACGCATAGTTACATGAAATTATTTTTAAAAATGTCTGATTTCATCGAGTTCAATATTCGTTAGGATAGAATAATTTTTACGTAATACGAAGTTATATTTGAATACTGAATTTCAATAGGTTACAGGTGAACGTTCTAAATGAATATATTCTTTCGAATCATATTTCTTTTCCAAGCTCTATAAGCAGATCATGACACCCCTTCAAAATACTAGAAATGAGTAAGACATAGCCAGGGTATAGATCAGGGACTGGAAGAGTAACAAAAAAGCCTGTTATGTTTATTTTGCGTCTCAACCTGCAATCGGTCAACGTGGACTTGATCGACAGTAGATAGGCTAGCATATCTACTATCGACATTTTTCATTCTCAATGAAATACGCGTCGGCCAATAAAAACTGTGTTTATACCAATAGAAAGGGTATTAGGCGTGGCTATGAAATTATCTCTGCCACACTGCAATTGAATTTTAAAACCGTGCAAAATAACTTTGAAGTGACGACCATCAAAGATAAATCGGAATTTACAAATATTTAGCTTCTCTCATCTCTTCACCTTTGGTTGGCACTCTGTGATTGTGTAAACTCATCAACATTCCTTCGCGAATCCCCAGAAATTCTACACCACCTTCATAGATTCATACCCCATTCTGGCATGATATTTGATGTTCAGAATTGTGCAACGCAGCCTGCCCAATTTGAGCTTACTCAAATAACCTCTGATGCAAAGAAAATAGAATGTGCTGGCTGACAATAAAGTCAACATACCATGGTCGTCTCGGCTTATCATATTTCCAGCGCAAATATTTACATAAATAACGGAAACGCGAAGCGAGTTTTTTTCTTCTTATCGTCGGACCAGTTTCGCGGAAATGGCAATATGCAAATTTGATATGGAAACAATTATTTTTTCAGGTGGAGGGTTCCAACTTGTTTCAGTATTTGTTCACTTGCATTCCAAGGATTTCGACCGATTTTATCTGAATTACAACTTTTGTTATTCGAGATGAGTAACTCGGTATATTTGTAATCAAGCGTATGGTACCGAGTAATAGAAAAATTGAAAATGTTTCAGAAATATTTGGTATATAAAAAAAAATAAACTTGTGTCCTGAAACAATGGGTGTGGCGGCGGAAACAATAAAGATGTCAAGAAAGTCGTGAAATAGGGGTGTGATTTCCTTTCCATAATTTCAGTTACTTTTTATATTTCCGTAGAAGAACTGCAATATTACAGAGCCTGAATTGTAAAATTGTAGAAATTTTATTACCGCATTCAGATTAGGGAGTTTTGAAGGAAAGACAATAAATGATTTATTACAGTGGTATCAGTAGATATTATTGGAGAAATTAGAATCGACGGGGAAGAAACTTCGATTGAACAAAATACTTTTGAGGGTTTGAAAACTCACAAATTCGAAGGTTATGAAGGATCTATCACTATACTAGGAGGTCTTTATATTTAGTAACGAGCTGACCCGACAGACGTTGTCCTGTCCAAATTTTTATATTCCCTAAACATTTTTTTCTGACAACTCGCATCAGCGTAGAATTTATTTTTCCCTATGTTTTTCTTTGTGTTGTTCCATCTAGATTATGCTTTTGACTCTGCCTCCTTCCCGTTATCCCGTTTTTCCGTTATCCTCTTTTCCTCTTATCCCCTTATCTCGTTTTCCCGTTTTATCCCGTTTTTTTCGTTTTCCCGTTATTCCGTTTTCCCGTTATCCCTTTATCCTGTTTTTTCGTTTTCACGTTATCCCGTTTTCCCGTTATATATATATATATATATATATATATATATATATATATATATATATATATATTATATTATGATCCACATATCCAGTTCAAAATAGAGACTGAAAACATTTCTGGACACAAAATTTATCCGAACTTTGGATAACACAATAGTGATAGATTGGTACAGAAAACCATGCAGTTCAGGAAGATATTTGAGTTATAACTCTTATCACAAGCACTCTATGGAAGTGAACTTTGTAAAACAAATGAAAAACAGAGTAATTAGAATTTCAAACACCATTTTTCACGATGAAAATTCAAATATACTTTCAAAACTGTTTCTGGATAACTCATATCCAAAATCATTACTTTGCAAAATACTATTTAATACATCAGCTACCAGTGATGTACATGCTAATTATAACGTAGTCAACTCAGCCTTGATCAACAATGAAATCGACACGGTTCCAACTCACTCCTAAACTCACCAGATTATTCAATTCACTAAACAAGTTCAAAATTGCAAATTAAACTGTGTTAACAATCAGATCAATGTTCTCGAAAGTGAAAGACAAAAATTCTCTAACCTCACAAATGTTATTTACAGTATTCCTTGACACGGTTGTGACAAGCAATACATAGGCCAAACCCTTAGATCATTGTCCAATAGAATCATTTCACACAAAAGTGATTGCAGATTGCATCCTGAAAGATGCGCTCTAGTAGAACACGTAAACAATTTGGATCACCGAATGAATTTTGAAGCAGTAAAAGTGTTAGCGACTGAGTCACATAGATAAAAAAAAACCTTCTTAGAAATGGCTTTTATTTCACATTCAAATAATTGCATGAACAAAAAGAGTGACATCAATCATTAAAGTGAGATCTACTCCTTTTTACTGTCACTAGACTCTCAACCAAATTTTCAATGTTTTCATAATGAAACCATGTTATCCAACACGACCTGAAGGCCAATTGTCTCTATAAAATGACATGTACCAGTGCCACTTCATAAACCACATGGTGATATTAACGTTAGTATAGTTTTTTTGAATTTTAATGTGTTTTACAAATTTTAACTTAACTTATCCTTCTTCTTCATTTTACCTGGATTCACAATGTACGAACAATACAAATTTTGTGTAACATCATGGAAACCAACCTCAACATAGATGTTGCAATATGAACTGTAATTACAAAAAAAATTACTCACCTGGATTGTTCTCCTATTGTAGTCTCCCTGATGATGGGAATAAATACTCCCGAAAACTTGGAATAATATAAAAAGAGTTTTCATTTTCCTTTGCTGCAAACCCCAATATCCTCGAGTTTTATAACTAACTAGTCAGCAAGACTACCCTTCCACTATATTTATATATATATATATATATATATATATATATATATATTTGTATATATATTCCTGAAAATTTTTCCACGACCCAAGAATTACGCATATCCATTTCACGAATCGTGTTATGGTCTTCTAAAATCCCATATAAAAAAGCAATTTTTCCCAAATGCAACTGTTCTGAAAAACCTTTCTTTTCCTAAATACCTTATTCGGAGTATTACAAACAACAAACAATGTTTTTTGTTTGATTTTGGTGTTCAAATAAAATAAAAAAATTGTGTGGACACGCCCGGAGATTGAACCCGGACTCTTGGAGTTGCAAAGCACACGCTCTAACCACTGAGCTACTCGGACCTTCACTAAGAGCTTAGACGATATTCCTTTTGTTGGCCACATATTTCGAATTTTCCTATTTCCGGGAAACTTTCCTAATTTTTCATCAACCATCCTCGGGCTATTACGAATATTGAAAAAAAAAAGTTGCCACATCGGTCCAGCCGTTCTCACGTTTTGAGCTTAAAAATAATCGAGATTCATTTTTATTATATTGATCGGGAACACGTTTCAGTTGAACAGAGGTCGTTAGAGAACATTCTTTCTATCTAGGAGAATAGAACCGTTGACGAGTTAATCTTGATTCCTATTGGTCAAGAAATCGCGTGGCTTTTTGAAATATAAAATGAAGAGGGTTGCCAATGTTTTAAATATGGAGAATATCCTAGAAACAGGCAGTTTTTTCGTTTCGATCTGTTTGAATTCTACATTCGTGTAGTGAATTTTATGGTAAATGAACTCATTTTATTGGGTAAATCTTCAAGTTCAACTTGCCTAAATCAAATAATTTCTACTAAAATTATTTTTCAAATTTGAACAGAAAGTAGGTGAGTCTATCCAACTAAATCGAGAAGGGATCGATTGATAGTATTCTTGTTTTGTATTAATTTTGCGATTTATCATCAGTAATTGATTTGAAGGTTAATAACTGCGCTGTTCTGATCAAATCCAATTAATCTAGATTTTCCTTGATTTTGAAACGGTCCTATTCTCTGGGCTTATTATTATTTCATTGATTGTTCTTATTAATATTTGTCGCAGGAGTTCGTTTCATTAGTTCCCACATGAGTAACAAAGAGAACAAAAGCAAAGAATATTGAATTTTACTTGATAAATTAGTCAAATAAAAATGTTTTGCCCATCAAAACTATGAAAACAAGAATTATTTATTGAAGAAGAAATACAATCAGGCCCACAAGGTCCTAATTACATGATTTCTTATACTAAAACCAATTAAGAACTAAAAATAATTGAATGAAAAATGCAAAAGGAATCTATTGGTAGATACTACACTTAAATTATTATTATGGTAAAAGATATGCGAACAGAGAATTCATGGAAGTAGTAGCAATTTATGGAGCTCATTTTTAAGGGTTGGTAAGGTTACAGTAAATATATCCACATTGGTGAGTGTTCCTAGGAATTTGTTGACATAGACACACATTTTATCTATTAGCAGAGGGATTCTGGGAATATGAAATACAATATTTTTTATGGACAAAGATTATGTTTTGAATGACTCGTATATTTTCCAGTTTCAATATCTATCTTAGTGGGTCATAAGATGAGTAATTATCGCTTTTGTTCTCATCTAAACTCTAGGTGAATTTGAGATAACCACACATCATTGTCAGAACCAATAATCTCAAAATTCGCTGGAAAAATATTTTAGTTTTTTTTGAATGAAAAATCACATCACCGAATAAAAAAAATCGTATACCAAGCTTTCCCCTAGCAAAATTTTTCAATATATTCTTTCTGGGTTCCAAATGTGGGGATATTTGCGGGTCAATGAGCTACCATTACCATGTAGACCAGTCAATAAAGCACAAAATTGCTGATTCTGTGACGAAAATACTACCCGGAAACCGACTGTGCCATCATACGAAAGACGATCCGTTCTTATATCCTGTTATGTTTCCTACTCGCAACTATCATTGCTTAATTTGTTATAAACTTTTCTTTCAAAAACTAGAGATGAAATTTGTTGAGTGCTATGTATGACAGTTCGACGTGCCGTTTTCATGATTACTCTCGTTTCGGACGTCCATCGTCTCAATGGATTTAAAAGATTTTGACGACTTTTCGAATGCTTGAATCTGCAATCGTCTTTCATGTTAGTAGTATATTTTCCCTTGTTTTCAATCAAAACATACTTTTATAATTATATCCACACTGAGTACATTGATTGGTCCCTGTTTATCCTTAGCAACTAAAATATAAAGAGGTCATGGAATCTGAATGATACGATAGAACTAATACTTGAACTAATCGACGTTGATTCCGTTATTCCATTATGATATTCTTGAAAGGCGATTTGGGAAAGTGTTGTGATTCCATAAAAAATATTGGCAAATCCTAAGGCAGGGTGATAAAATTGACGTTTTTATTGCCAATAAATATTTTATTTCACTACTAGAATCGTAATAATCTGAAGATTTTCAAAATATACTGGATGCCCAAAATCAAAGTATAAGTCAATGTTATCTATTGAACTCACCATATTTCGTTTCCCCTTGTATGTATGAATTTCTGACTCTCACTTTAATATCAAAGAAGTTGACATTATCTTTATATATATAATTCTACTGTACGTGTGTTGTCACTGAACTCTTCTTAAACGGCTGGACCGATTTGAATGAATTTTTGTGTATGCGTTTGGATGGCGCCCTGGATGGTTTAGATTCACAAACCATCCCCGTAAATGTTTGTACTTATTTTTTTATGATACAGCATTCAAAAATACATACAACCCTGAATTTTCACATTTCTACGATCAACCCCTATTTTTTTGGTAAGATTTTTATTTTTATTTTGTCAAAAATTCATATTACTCGTAATTTTCACCCTTCTACGATCAGCCCCTATTTTTTTTTTTATTTCATTTTATAGAAAAAACGGGATAACAGAAAAACGGGATAACGGGAATAACGGGATAACGAAAAAACGGGATAATGGGATAACGGGATAAGGGATAACGGGATAAGGGATAACGGGGAAGGGATAACGGGATAACGGGAAAACGAGATAACGAAAAAACGGGATAACGAAAAAACGGGATAACGGGATGACAGGAAAGGGATAACGGGAAAAGGGATAACGGGATAAAGAAAAAAAGGGGTAACAGGAAAATGGGATAACGGGAAAACGAGATAACGGGACAACAGGAAGCGGAAGGAGTCAAAAGCATAATCTAGATGGAACAACATAAAGGAAAACATAGAAAATAAGAAATTCTACGCCGACGAGAGTTTTCGGGAAAAACATTTTAGGGAACATAGAAATTTGGACAGGACAACGTCTGTCGGGTCCGCTAGTAATAATATACGTATAATATTCAACTGGGAATGTTTCCCTTTTCAACATGAATTCCTTCCAAGAAGTTATCTTGTACGTTGGAAGCTAGTGACTAAAGTTTCATTAGCAGATGATACCCCCTGTTAATATTTTCAAACAAATCATATATATCTGGGCTATTTCATATCAGGTGCCGTACACCCTCTCCAACGCATTCACTTTCCATCAGTTTGGGAGCTGCGCAAAATTACAGGCATATCTCGATGTAAACTATACATTGTTGAGATTGTTTTCAGTAGAACCCACACCACTCTGTTATTCCAGCTATTCTATTGTTTTGACAGATAATATGCGTTTAGTGGTTTGTTATGTCCGGCGTCCGTTGAATTCAGTTGATGGTCGGATCATGTAAGATACACTACAGATGGATTCTTGTATGATTCAATGGTAAAATGGTGGAAGTTCTCGGTATCGCTTGTGAGTTTTGTTAACAAACTCTGATATATCTACGTGAGTGGCCTTCCATAATAGGATATGGCGCTGACTTTTCCTCTTCTTACTCAGAAATATTTCATATGATGAAATATTTTTGTGAACAAAATGTGTTTTCTATAATTCGATCGCACCGTCATCAATGAAAGTGGTCAAAGTGACCAACTATCGAACTAATCCTGAAACTGAATACTTCATTTGAAAATAACTGACCCGACAGACGTCGTCATGTCCAAATTTCTATATTCCCTAAAATTTTTTTTCCTCAAAACTCTCGTCCTCGTAGAATGTTTTTTGTGTTGTTCCATCTAGGTTATAATTGACTCTGCCCGCTTCTTGTTATCCCTTTATCCCGTTACCGAGTTATCCCGTTTTCTCGTTATCCCGTTATCCCATTATCCCATTTTTCAGTTATCCCGTTTTTCGTTATATCCCTTTCCCCGTTATCACGTTTCCCAATTATCCCGGTTTTCCCGTTATCGCTTTCTTCCGTTATCTCGTTTTCCACTTATCCCATTATCCCGTTTTTCCGTTATCCCGGTTTTTCCTTATCTCGTTATCCCGTTTTTACGTTCGTTTTTTCCCGAAAAAAATTAGCCAAATCGGTTCAGCCGTTCTCAAGTCATGAGCTTACCAACACAGACAGTTATTTTTATCATACAGGGTGGCCTACCACATTCGCCTCGGTATTTCTACGAGAAATGAAGAGAGTTAGGGAAAAACTTTCAACACAGTTATATGTGGGTCCATGAGGAGCATATTCCAAAATTATTTTGAAATATATAGGGTGATCCCCAAAAAAATTACATACCAAAGTTATATTTTTTCTCATATTTTTTTATATTTTTAGATACTATGGACAAAATAAAGGTGAATTACTATTATATTTCCCATACTTAAAACTGACCGTTTCTGAGAAATTTTGAGAAATGTAAAAATACAGACCATAATTTGAAAATTGTTTTCACCCTGTAACGTGTAACGAGCTGCTCGTGATTGAATGTACTGCTTAGCTCAAAGGTTAAAGTTAACTACTACATGAAATTTTTAATGCAATATTATACAGAGCGGCGAAAAAAATTGCCTCAAAATTTGGACACACATTTAATTAAATAACTTCTTAAAGTTGTATGGAACACCCAGTATTTAGTGGCGTAATTTGACGCAGAATTAGATTCCCTTCAAAACTATATTAGGGTTCCCTATACCTATCTCTTCTGCTTTTTACACAAAAGGCGTTTTTATATTTTACTTATGAGTAATTTTTTTATCTTAAAAATGAAACACACTGTATTGTAATAAAAAGCTTAAAAAGCATTTTTGAAGTCATTTCATCGAAAAATCAAGAATCTTTAATAGTTCAATATTTTATTAAATGCTCAAAATGGTGTCCATTATTCTCGATGCATAGGCGAACTCTTTCTTGAAATGAGTGCTGAACTCTGGATAACATATTTTGCGGTATGGAACAAAACGCATTTCTTATTCGTACTTTCATATCCTGAGGTGTCGTTGGCGGTGTATCGTGAACAATACTTTTGATATATCCCCATATAAAATAGTCGGGACTTGTAAGGTCCGGAGACCTGGCTGGCCAGTTCTGTGGACCTCCTCGTCCTCAATATGAAGTCTAATTTGCTAAGAAACAAGCGCATTTAACATATTTTGCCTCAATAATTAAGACACGTGCATCTTCTTATTTTGAAGAATTATTTAATATTTCAGAAATGGCAATAAATTTGAGTTTTTACATTCTGCGTCAAATTACGCCACTAAATCCATTCAACTTTAAGAAGTTATTTAATTAAATGTGTGTCCAAATTTTGAGGCAATTTTTTTCGCCACTCTGTATAATATTGCATTAAAAATTTCATGTAGTAGTTAACTTCAACCTTTAATCACGAGCAGCTCGTTACACGTTACAAGGTGAAAACAATTTTCAAATTATGGTCTGTATTTTTAAATTTCTCAAAATTCCTCAGAAACGGTCAGTTTTAAGTATGGGAAATATATAGTAACTCACCTTTATTTTGTCTATAGTATCTAAAAATATAAAAAAATATAGGGTGTTCCATAAGAAAAAATATAACTTTGGTATGTAATTTTTTTGGGGATCACCCTATATATTTCAAAATAATTTTGGAATATGCTCCTCATGGACCCACATATGACTGTGCTAAATGTTTTTCCCTAACTCTCTTCATTTCTCGTAGAAATACCGAGGCGAATGTGGTGGGCCACGCTGTATATTCCTGAAAACTTTTACAGGACAAAGAAATTTCCAATAACTTTTCTAAACATTCCTTTCCTAAAAACCTTATTCGGAGAATTACGAACATTCAAAAAAACAATTAGCCAAAAAGGGGCCAGCCGTTGTTTTTGAAAAATTTTTTTTTTTTACCCTGACCAGGATTAGTTCCTGCGTCTTTCCGCTTATCAGGCGATAGTGTTACCGTATGAGCTATTTCCTCTCTGGTAATAAATGACGTGGTAGTCTTTTTGTTCGCCAAATTTCTTATATACCCGAATTTTCCAATTTCCGGGCAACTTTCCAAATTTACTACTGGAGGTTGCTAACAAGAAAATATCGGTGCACATCACAAATGGAATCTTAAATATGAAATTGTGAAAAACATCTTACGACTACTTGAAAAATCTCATGTTAACTATGCAAATTTGAGTCGAAATTGATTGAAATAAACACGTGGTGATGTCTGCCATGGGTCATAGAGAAAACATCGTGAAAGTGGTCAGAATAAATTGACAGGATTTTCGAACCAATGAAGGGAGAGCACATGCTTATCCCACTCTTCGACGATAATCTATGGAGGGCGATTCAAAAGTTGTACAGGGTCACTTTCGCCTTTTTTGTCAAAATTCAATAATTGTACAATAATTGTCCATCACACTGAGATTTGCAATATCAGAACGTTTATTCATACAATTAGGTTGATTATTGATGTGTACCATTTCTGGAAGATTTATTTTGTACAGGTTGTTTTCTCTGGCCAAAATACTGGGATTCTTGAAATTGCCGAAATATTTAAGTTTGATCATGTGCTCAGCAAGTGCACAACTATTTTTTTTCAAATTGCAATCACTTTTATGAGAAGTAATGCGGCCTGCTGAATTTCTTTTAGTTTGTCCTATATAGACTTTATCACAATTCAGACAAGGAATACTATATATGACATTGGAACATTCTTATGTTGTTAAAGGATATTTAGTTTTAGTAAATAGGGTTGAAATTGAACGAAGACCCAGTGTACTAATTTTGAATCAGATTGAGAAAAAAAAAACCATTTTATTCCTATACCCTTACCAAGAAACATCATACATTCTTGTTTCATCTGGAAACAGCTTTGATAACCTAAATCACATAAGTTTGGGCCAAAACTAATCAAATATTTGTGGAAGAGACATTTTGCGGGAGATTAATGAAAACACGTTTTAGTCTTGTCACTAGGTGTAGTCATGCCCTGTATATTGATGCCCATGAGCTTATTCAATATTCCCAACCCGTGAATAAAATTCAAACCAACTAATATTTGTAATTAAAACTTAATAATACATTATTTATCCTAATTGAATTCAGTATTATTTTGGTGGATGTGGAAAAATAATAAAACTCAATAACAAACAATGTACGAATATCCAATATTCTACATAACCACTTTCGCGCTTCATACATATAATTATTCCGGGAAATATTTCGCTTCGAACATTTTTCAACATAGTTCTGTTGATCAGTGCTGCACAATTCATTATACAATATTCTGAATGTTCTACATTTCAAAATGGGCGTTGTTTATAAACATTGCTTTTCAGGCAACCCCATAAAAAGAAATCAACAGGCGTTAGGACTGGAGACCTAGCAGGCCAAGGATTACCTGAATATCGACTAATCCACTGCTCACCAAACTCATTGTTCAACCACTCCCGCACTTCATTCCTAGAATGAATAGAAGCTCCATTTTGTTGAAAGAATAAACGAATCCGCTCTTGTAATGGTAGGTTGTCGATTAATGTTGATATCAACCAGCCTCCTCATCGGATTGCTCACGTGTTTTTGATAAGGAAGAAAAAGAACAGCAACAAAGTATCGCGGTTTATTTATACCGACAACACAATGAAGATGAGATAAAAAAATATGAAAAATAATTCATCTACTGCTTTTAAACTTTCCTTTTTTCAAAATAATGGTCCAGCTAATTATTCTCAGTCCCTGAAGAAGACCGTGGACACGGTCGAAATGTCGACAAATCAAATGTTTATCTCCTAAAAGAAGACTGTCATGCACAAAAAGAAGCAAAACCCCAAGGAACTCAATATATATATATATATATATATATATATATATATATATATATATATATATTCCTTAATTTCTTGACCACATATGTTTATATTCTTCATTTCCTCGGTATAAGGGCCTTAGTCAGTCTATATATTTCATTCGACGTTTCGACATTGTTTATGTCATCTTCAGGTAACTTTAAAATAATGTAAAACATGTAAAAGTTAAAAACATAATACGTTACATAACATCAAATACGTTTAAAAATTAAAAGAGACATTAAAAACTTACAATGTAATTCAACTATTGTTCTTTCATTTCATTTCATGTTTCATGATTGAATGAACGTTGTTGAATGTCTGAGATTGCTGGTATCGGGTTTGTTTCATCTGTTATCGCTTTTTTTTTAAATAAAATACATTGGAGTGTTCTACATATTCAGTTATAGTACGAGGGCTCTATAGCTATACTATAATTCATGTAAGACTTTTCCGTGTAGAGATGTAAAGATCAGATTACTATTTTTTTTTTAAATAAATTTATTGTTGTGGAGTGAGTGTTTGAAATAAGTTATTATAGATTTGATTGAGATTTTTTATGTCGTTTCTATTGTTAATACTGTTTGTATCTTTTTTTATATAAATCATTTCGAGGAAATTTCTAACTTTTGGATTTTTTTCTTTTGTCAAAATTTCAACCTTCTCAAAATCGGATTTATGTTGGTTTTCCTTTGTGTGTTTAGACAATGCTGTGATGTCCGTTTTTGAGTATTTGTGGGCTTGAATTCGTTTCTGAAGGTATTGTTTGGATTGGCCTATATATGTACTTTCGCAATCTTTACATGGTATTTTATATACGGTGTGGGTTTACACAAATTATCCAATAAAATCAACAAAACGGTGGAAAAATACAACATAACAATAGCACATCGATTACAAAATACAAATAACATTTTATACTCAAAATTAAAACCTGAATATCCAAAAAATAAACAAACCCACACCGTATATGAAATACCATGTAAAGATATCGAAAGTACATATATAGGCCAATCCAAACAATACCCACAGGAACGAATTCAAGCCCACAAATACTCAAAAAACGGACATCACAGCATTTTGAACAAAAAGGAAAACAACATAAATTCGATTTTGACAAGGTTGAAATTTTGACAAAAGAAAAAAATCCAAAAGTTAGAAATTTCCTCGAAATGATTCATATAAAAAAGATTCAAACAGTATTAACAATAGAAACGACACAAAAAATCCCAATCAAATCTACAATAACTTATTTTAAACACTCACTCCACAACAATAAATTTATACAAAAAAAAAATTGTAAACTGATCTTTACATCTCTATACGGAAAAGTCTTGCCCTCGTACTATAACTGAATATGTCGAACACTCCAATGTATTTTATTTAAAAGAAAGCGATAACAGATGAAACAAACCCGCCTCCGTATCAACCGTCATCGGGCTATTACGAACATTTACAAAAAAATAGCCAATTCGGTCCAGCCGTTCTCACGTTTTGCGCTTACGAAGAATCGAGATTCATTTTTGTTATATAGATCAGCATCGTAAAACATTAGTGTATGACGCCCATTTGAAGGGACGCCCGGTCAAGAGTTCTACATTACCAACCGTTAATATTAATTTTAACATTATGATCAATGATTATTCGATGGAGTGCTAGTAGATTATTGTGATATTAACCAACTGAATATTGAAAATATATTTTCATAATGGACCCTAGTCAGTATTGCAGCAATGAGGATGAAATAGTCTATTAAGTGTATAAGTGAGCCTTTAAAATACACGCAACGAGGTACAAGTCACTTTCAAGGCACTTATTATACCTGCATCATAACTTCAATAACAATACTGGAAATGAATTTTAGATAAGGATAATGTTCCTTATACTTCAATACATCTAATCAGTTATGGAATGGACATCTGATGTCACGTCTTGTTGACATGGATATAGCAATTGTTGTTTACAAGCTCATTTGACAGTTCATATGATTGACAATTTTAAAATAGTGAAAGATAAACGCCATGTGAAGTGGAATAAATGGAAAAAATCGAATTAAACGGTTTTCTTCACATAAAAAATTCAATATGAATTGAACCAGAAAATGGTAGATCTCAGGTGAAAAACAACTACTTTCCTGGCAAATACCACGCAGAACGTTGAATGATATTCACCTGAAAATCCATGCATACCTCCATATAAATGGAAATTGAATGCAAATGTTTCTTTCTGATAAGCTCTTTCAGTCACTAGGTACCGCCAGTTAAAAGTTTTCTTTTCCGGCGTACCTATAGGTGTTATAGACTCGATGATGGTTTTGGTTGTGTTGTGTCTCGCTTCAGCCAGAGCTCTTCGGACCTTTGGCTGGTTGACTACTCCGTACTGATGAGGGCCAAAAAGCCTGAAACCGGTATGCGGATTGTTAGGTGAACACGACATAAATCAAACATAATCGAGCTTATCAGAAAGAAACATCTGCATTCAAAGTCCATTTATATGGAGGTATGCATGGATTTTCAGGTGAACATCATTCAACGTTCTGCGTGGTATTTGCCAGGAAAGTAGTTGTTTGTCACCTGAGATCTACCATTTTCTGGTTCAATTCATATTGAATCTTTTATGTGAAGAAAACCGTTTAATTCGATTTTTTCAATTTTAAAATAGTTGCGAATCAAGGAGAACTCTCATCCAAATTTTTAAAGTTATCCAAGGACGCTAAATCAAAATTGATACCAAAAAAATTCAGAAATTCGTATTATAGAGAATATAAAAAGTTAATGCTATAAGGTAAAGGGAGCTATCATTGACATATGTTCGAAAAAATATTTATGAAAATTCTTGATTTTATTTTGAATGCAAATTATTTATATTAATGAGGATAATGAAGTCCTGTCAACATTATGTCACGATTTTACAGTCTTTAAATAAACGGTAATGAGTCAAAATAATATTTTTTTAACTGGCATGTGTCAATGTTTCCCCCCTATAAACATTGACACACATCATTATAATGATTAAATAGTCATTTAAAAGCCATTTTTGTCAATGTTCATTTTGATTATGTGAACGTTGACACTGCTGATGTATGTTTTGGATTATTAAATTATGATTGCCAAAGAATATATTGCTTTTAATGTTTCTTCCCACTATAGATACAAAATGGCACAATGAAAAAAACACTTATAAAATAATAAAATAAACATGTTTTTCTTATTTTGCAAAACAAAATAGTTATTTAGTTGTGTTATGTTAGGTTCCCAACTCAATGTCAAACATTTTGAGGTAATGTTTGCCTCTTTGTTTGTAGGGTTCTTCCAATATTTGTTGAACTGTCTCAAATTCAATTAAAACTTGATCAGAAACATGTGGGTAAATAAAATTGGAAAAAATAAAAAAATCTAAACTTACGTTAATTATTAATGCAAAATATAACTAAAGCGACAACTAACTGCAACTTACTCTATTTAATGATATCAGAATGAACTGGCTCACTTACATCACGAAGTTTTGTCGTTTCAATTCATAATGAATTTATGTCAGCTGATCTTAGATAGCCATTACAAAGTATTCAATTGCAGCGTCATCTACTGTGTGAGTAGCACAATATCAGTACAAAATTACCAGATAATACCTACAGTGATGATAAGTGGACAAATAATACAATAGTAACGTTTGAAGAAATACACGACAATATTTCCCCCATGTCAATGTTGGACCAGCTTACCTTAGATCGGGAAGAAACAGACTCAAATTGTTTTATATTTTTGATGTAATTTGACACATAAATAAAAAGCTGGACTTGTTTTTGTTACCTTGCAACCTTTAAAACACGGCGTGTTTTAATCTTGAGATTTCGCACGCTTTTTTCTAATCAATTGATTTAAAAGACCAGTGCTACAGTAACGTATCAACTAGCACAGTAGTAAGTATATTTATATTCACCAGAGAATTAATAATTTTCCATATATATTGGAAAACGAGTTTGGGGTATTTTTTTCCAACCCAGTAAGTAATATGAACTTCCTCTACATAAAATCATTGGGTTCTTACATCGTTTCAAACTCTGTAGGATAAAAGTGATACTTGTTGCAGACTCGTGCGAGAATATTGTGAAGTTTTCAGCCTACCGCTTGGAGGCATGAGTTAAGCTCTTCGTTCGCCGGAAATTTTCGTGTTTCTAACTTTCTCCCACACTGTCTGTCCCAGCATGTGGGTGGTTTTCAACTCAAGTGTCTAGAAGGTTGTGAATAAATTGAAAACAAAAAGCCACAATAGTTCACCCAGTGAGAAAAACCGTGAAAAAGACATTATTTCACCAAACCAAACCACCGAAACTGATAAAAACAGTGTGTTGGCAAAACTCACATCGGAAAACACCGAAATCGCCAGCTGTTCGGTACTAAGCCGTTTTTTGGCGCCCATGTATTCAAAACGTATTCGTCCTGTGATTCAAATACATCCATTCTGGCGTTGAAACGATGACGTCATATATAAAACGATTCAAAACGTATTCGTAGAGTTTTGAAACCAAGTCGAATTCAGTTTCAAAACATAATTCGTTGTTTTGTGATTGTCATAATTGAAGACGTGAGTGGATGAAGATAGATGTTATGTTCCAGTTTTTTCCAGTAAAGAAAGGTAAAAATTTTGTTTATTTGATTTTTTTCCATTCAAGACTAACTGAGCAACGGTGTGTCCAAGTGGTTATCGAAGATCATACAATTTCACTCACAAATGATTCATTAATGTGAAAGATGGTACATACGAGAAAACTTTCATTTATGCAAGAAGAAACAGATTTTTTAGGATTATAACATAACATCACCTTCATCCACTCGAGTCTTCAATTCATAATAATAGCCCAAATCAATCTTGGTTGTGGGACATTCCACTAATAATTGTGAGAGTTTTAAATTTAAAGAGATTGAACTAGGAAATTATATATTCACAATTGAGTTGGAAACCTACAATGAATTACAAGGTCAGTTTATCAAAATATTGTCTACGACTTTCTCACAGAAATTTTTTTAGGTTAGGTTCGATTATTGAATCGTATTCGAAATTATGCATTCTTGCGGTTCGTGATAATAATGACGTCACGTAGAATCGTATTCAAATGCAAGATTGAATACGTTTTTACGCCAGAAAACACCTCTAGAAGCCGAGGCACTCCTAAAAAGATGCGATATAGTGTATCATTCTCCCCAAGTGAAGCCGAAAAACTCAATAAACTCGATGATTACATTTCCAAACATAGTGAAAGTGTAAAGAAGGGTAATATTAAACCTAATAAAGACACTGGAGAGCCAGGCACCGGGTCCGAGGCCGAAAAGATGCAAACATTTTTAAAGTGAGACATCAAAACATGGAGAGTGATATGGAGGACGTTTTTTTCATATTTTAAAATCAATGGAAGTGATGGCAACATTGTATGATCACTTAATTCATACGAAAATAACGTTTGGGATTAATCCCAATTGTATTTGTAGATTTTAAAATTATTCCTGGGGCCATCGATGATTTTGATGAATTGAAATGTCAGTGCGCACCCTTGTCAGCAACCCTCATCACAGTAATATGCATTAGGCACGCGGACCCATGCAGCCGCGAAAAACGGCGCCATGTGTTCAAATATATATCCGAAATAAAATAGAGTCTATCAATAAATTAGGGGTGGAATTTAATTTCGGTAATGCTGGCTCGGCACAGGATTAGCACCGCAATGCTTGTAGCTACATTAAAACGCTTATTAATTTCATAAATTCCTTTTATATGCGCTTTTATTGCTTGTAAAACGTTTCCGTTCTTCTATGTCTGACTAGTCTGCATGCTGGTTTCAGATCGGGAGGAATATGGAATCTGATTCACTGTAGGGATATAAAGATGAATTAATTGCTTAGTTAGTTGATTTTTGGCTCAATATGCTCAAATTTTGCGAATATCATTATCCCTTCTAACTATTCGTGTAATAAATATTAATTTATGACAACTGCACTCATGACTTGAAAATATAAAATTTAAATAAATCATGTCTTTTTTCTATCGATAAGAGAACATCTGGATGTGAAAAATACTAGGTATTTTTCGTGAAAAAACACGCACTAGTGCATTTTTCGCGAATATTTCCCTCCTGTCAAAAACCCTATGTGAATGGAGTGCAATTATCGCAAAATTACAGCGATAATGGCATTGTAGAAAGCGAAAGAGCCCTGCGATAATTGCACTGTAGACCGATAATTGCACAGCTCATATCCATGGCAATTCCATTGTACACTTTGATGATACAGCGACAATTTATAAGTAACGTCAGTTTGACAAGTAATGTCAAAAATATTATTTATTAAAAATGTCTCGTTTCGGTCGGGCTTCATTACAAGCTATTGAAGACAATGTGTTGGAAAACGAACCAAATAACCCAAAACAGAACAGAAAATACGTGTGGAGTCAGTTTATGAGCTTCTGTGCTGAGAAAAACTATACTTTGGATGAAAAAACACAAATTAATGTTCTGGCAAAAATATTAACGGACTGGGCATTCAATATGCGAAGCAGAATGGCGATGAGAATAAAGAATTTACTGTTAAAACGATTTGAAACGTAACCGCTACATTACTGATGGAAAAATATTTCACTGAATACAACATCAATTTTAATCCTTAATATTGAGTTCAAAGCAGCCAGAGATGCGTAAAATGCCAAGAGAAAAAAACTACAAACAGATCCAGAGAAGAGAAAGGAAAGTGCAGTTTCTCTGAAGTAGGATGAATTCCAAAATATGGTTTGTGGTTGTGACGAAAACACCCCAGATGGTTTGCAGAAGAAGGTATTTTTTACTTTTGAATTAGCTTGGCGTGGTGGAGAAGGCCACAAGTGCTTGATTTCGTACTTTAAAGAAGAAGAAAATAACGTAGGTGAAAAAACAGGAAGGATTATTTACGATCCTGTTTACTAAGACGACGCAAGGAGGGGAAAAACTATGCGCTTCATTGAAATGGCTAATAAACAATAAAATCAATCCTGATTTGTGTCCAATTCGACTGTACACAAAATTCCTGGAAAAGCGGGTTGGAATGAAAACAAAACGACTCTTTCTCACTGTAAATCCCGCTTGGAAGTTGAACAGAAAATTGTATAAAGATATTCCTGCTGGACGAAATACAGTAAGCAAATGGACTGTTCTACAAGCCAAAGCTTCTGGTTTAAATACAGAGAATATCAAGCTTACTAACCATTCGTTACGAGCTACGGCCGTCTCCAATCTCGCAAAAATGGGCTTGGGCGAGAGGCAACTTATAAAAATCACGGGCCATTCAAATTCAAAATCAATAACGCCATATCTTCAAATGGATGAAGATCACCATGAAAAAAAAGTCAAAAAAATGTGTGGCAATGACGTACCTCAGGCACAGCATTCTCAAACATCCTCTTCAGTCGATAGCTGCATTGCCCAACCAGAATACGTATAATAATTGTGTATTTCACTGCAGTTCCTGTAACTTTTGATTTGAATGAATAGTTTCATTATATTTTTACGTATACTTTCATAATATATAAATGAAAAATATTAAAACAAACGTATTTCTGCGTCTCTTCTTTTTTTTTCAGTTACGGGATGGTTATTGATGACAAGCTGAGAATTTATAAATTAATAACGTCAGTTTGACAAGTTGACAGTTTATTCGGGAAATATCCCCCCGAATTACACCCGTGCATCAAAATAACCGGATAATTTCGCATTCGGTCATTTTCATATTTTGGAGAAAGAGCACTCTACCTTCGGTGTCGGGCTCTTTCTCCAAAAATGAAAATGAACTCATGCAGTTTTTAGACAACACGCTGTCATGCAAAATTATCGGTTATTCAGATGCACTTGTGCAATTACTTACGAAAAAAATTAGGTATTTTTCAGTGTTGTCAAGGCAATTCATTGTTTGATTGCTTACATTGCTGATTTCATTATGTGTTGAATGTAAAGAATGAACACTCTGCGGGTTCTGGTATTATTTTTCATGTTGTTCAATGAATTCAAGTGATTGTAGATTCGGAAACTCTTCTAGAGAAGAAATTGATGACTTAGTTAGATCAGCTGAACCGGTGAACACGTTTAATACAAGGAGATCTATATGGCCTCAGTCACTCCAACTACCGAAATAGCAAGAATTTTGAAAGACTAGTCTGCAAACATATGCACATTGACTGCCGCAGTAAATAAAAAAATTCGGCCCCCTGGGGTCATTTTTTTATTATCTTGGATTATGACTTAAACTATAGTACTTTTCCAGGAACTATAGAACATATCTGAAAGAACTATATATTTTTGATTTTATTCCAATTCCTACTTCCCCAGCATATGTATTTTGTAGTATCGGGCGGCAAGGCACGATTTATATTTGATCTACCTTTTCAAACTTCGTGTCGCAACATATTTAGAAACAAGAAAATTCTAACGGTGACTTCTATTTATCTCTTGAAATTACTGAGCAATACTTATCGGACCAAACATAAATTAATGAAAAATAGTGATATACACAAGCATGATAGGAGAAACAAAAATGATGTATTGCTCAAAAAGCAAATCACAGTTCCTACAAAAAACTTGAAAAACAGTCCGACATACGGAGTTTTCAAAGGTAGGTTGAAACATTTTTTAGCAAATAACTACCAAAAATTAAAGACCACTTTGAAACGACTCATGTAGCAAAGAATTTCTACTTAAATTAGTAAAAGCAAACAACTAACAAAAAACCACTTTATCTTTGTTACTTTGTCTCAATTGCTGTCTGAAATTAGTATTAGTATCAGTATATAAGTTTAAGTATAAGTAAAAATAAAATGTAATAATGTAGGTACTTTAGTGGACTTTTGTCTGTCTGTAGATATCTTTCATTACCATTGAATGAATAAATAAATAAACTGTTTTTATAATTTGGGGGAAGTAGATACTCTCCTCTCCAATAATTGATTGAAATGTGTTTTATTTTTTCATTTTGTATCAATGTATTTGTTCTGTCTTTAGTTCTTGGAAAGATACAGCTGTTATATCTGTTATATGCTTCTATGCTCTATTATTTTTATTTCTACACCTGTACTGACTTGTCCAATCTATTGTATTATAGGAAAAAGGATTTAATAAATTTGAATTTGAATGCTGTACCTCCAAATGCTCGTTTGTTCATGTCACAAGTCAAGGAATCAGGATGCAGGATTCAGTATGTAGCAAAACGTGAGACGGTGGAGTTGACAAAGTTCGTGAAAAGAAGATAAATTGGTGACTACGAAAAAAAACCAGAAACACTTATTATTATTATTATTACTTCGAACGATATATTTCAGCAATAATCAATCGACTGACGTACCCTTCGTGAAATAAATTGTTGTATTACATGTTTTTTCCAATGCCGCAAGACGTCATTAATATGAATAAAATAATTGATGAAAAAACCTTTTTAAAGACAAGCTCCCATTCAAATGCGCTGAAAATTAAAAAAAAAAATGTTTTGGATGTGCGACATAGGTTATCACGTGAGTTATTGATTCAAGAGCTTGTCGCGCAAATTTTCAGTTCGAATACAAAAGCGACAAGCTTTTGAATATATAACGCACGGAATAACGTACGTCGCACATCCAAAGCAATTAATTTTTACTTTGTAGCGCATTTGAATAAAAGCTTGTCTTTAATGAGGTTTTTTTATTAGTTATTTTGTGCTTTTCAAGTACGCCTTATTCTATGCACCATCATTATCTGTCTCTTTCCCTGTAAGTTCTGAGCTATCTAGTTCTTCAATGAGGAGACCATCTGAATATTAACTAGTCCGCCATCCTAGAGCTGCCATCTTCAATTTATGAATTCTGACGAAAATTTTATACCAGTCATTTTCAACCAATCAGATGCTTTATCTCGACATTGTTACTGTGGTAACCAGCAACTTTTATGAAATTTTTTTATCCACATTAGCATGTAGACGTAAAATTAATAAGTGGATATTTTCCGGCACATGACAGCTATCATATAATTAGACAAAAATAATATTGAAATAATATTGACAATCTTTTTTATTTACTTACTTTATAAGTTGGAAATATTACAACAATTTATTAAGAGGTACATTCTATAATATGATTAATTAATTTTAAATTCTTCAAAAATTCCACTTCTACCTCCTCTTTCCTAAGTGGTGAATAAAACACAGAACCGGTGTTTTTTTTCAACAATATGCCTGTGTTTCATAAAATAAAAATAATACTGAGACGCCAGTTTATTTCTTTGAGTATTAGATTTGTGTCCAAAAGAAGGCACAATATCACGCAGAATGTTGCCAATCTCTTTAAATAAGTTTTCTTGCTCAGGATTTAATCCAGATTCTTCCACTAGGTATGTTAGATATTTTACATTTTTATGGTACATTTTAATGTGCTGTGATTCTTTACAAAAGGAACACAATTCATTTTATTATTACTTTTTTACTAACTTATGATTGTATACAATGTTATGAGGAACTTATAATACCACAAATGAAATATTGATTAACAGGAGTAGTAAATGTGAAATCCATGGCTAACTTTACAAAATATTTTTTTAACCGGCAACATACACCAACAACATCCTATTCAGAATAAAGAATAAAATATCTCGATTTCCTGAATTATTTAAAAAACAAATTGTTACCGCTAATATTGATTTTTCTTAGAATTAAACCTAAAAGAATATGAAAAATATTTAAGTATATATGTATAGCTATAGTTAAATATTTTTTGCTGTATATCACTTTTGTTTGTAGTCAATATTGACATTTCCCTGAAATCTAGTAAGAAAATTATATGAAATCCATCATTTTTATATAATAATGTATCTGATATTATAAATTTTATTTTATTAGGGCACGGGAAAAATAAAAATAAAATATCCCGCAATACGAACAATCCACTTTCATTTTTATTAAATAACATTTCCCTGAAACCCAGTAAGGAAATTGTATGAAAACAATCAATTTTATATAAAAATTTATCTGATATATATTTTATTTTATAGGGACGGGGAAAATCAAAAAACCCCATTACCCTTTCATTTTTAGTCAATACCTATTAACATTTCCCTGAAACCTAGTAAGAAAATTGTATGAAATCAATTAATTTTACATAATAGTTTATCTGATATTATATATTTTATTTTATTAGGGAACGGGGAAAATCAGAAAAAAATCTCCCCCAAAACTCCCATTACACACAGCCTTCTATTTATTTGTGAATAACGTCAAAATAAATATTTACTTTATGTTTTCTATTTAAATATAATTCTGGTATAAAATTTTCTTACCTAATCCCCCACGTGCTTGAATTAATTGCGGGAAATTTGTCTCGTACATGAATTTTCAAAGAATAAATATATTTCAAAAAATTCATGTACTCAAAAAATTTCCGGCAATAATTCATGCTCTAGGGTGATTATGACTGAAAATCTGAGCAAACAATTACGCGTCACAGGAAACAGTAGAATTTCTTCCTCACCCTGCCCAGCTAGAGTTTGTACGCATATATTTACAAAGAGTGGGAGTGCAGATTGAACTGTTTGTATATTGGCAACACTGCTTCTGTGAGGTCTCAATTTAATGTAGGGGACAGCGCCAATCGTATACAAATTTCGCGATCGTATAATCGGTTTTTTGCAAAAACCAATGATTTTATGAAAGATATATTTTTGTATAGACTCGTTGGTCCCATAAGAATTCGGGAATCTCTTAATATTTCCCATTCGTCATGTCACAATGATGGTTTTTAAGACAAACTTTTTTTCCTTGAAAATCATCATAACAAAAAATCACTGAAGTTCCCGAATTTACACAAATGCGTTGAATCATTTGCTCATTTTTTTTTTCATACTGATTCCTGTTTCATCTAGGTGGTGTTTACTCTTAAGACAGAGCATTGAAAATCAGGAAGTTTCAATAATATAATTTTTATATTTCGACCTGCAGATAGATTTTGAATATAGGTATCTTCATATTATTGTTTTTTTCAGATGATAAAGTCTCTAAGGAAGTTTTCGAGTAGATTCTAGTTTTCTAAGATATGTAATGGTTGATATAATCATTTATCTACGTCCTGTGATAATTGAGGAAATGGTACATTCAATAAATATATTCCATTTACATCGTCTCTCAACTTTTTTCACTCCATGTATCTCAACTTTTTGCCAGTTATTGCATGCAATGAAAGTGCATTGGTAATTCAATTCCGCTTCTTAGTATTTATTCGAATTTCTATGTCAGAAATGTCGCTTTATTATCGTTATGGTTTCAGAGTTTTCAGTTAGAACTTCTTAAAGTGCATATAAATTATAAACTTGCGTTAGTGGCAATTTGTTCTCAGAAATGAGCTTTTCCAAGAGTGAATCATTTTCATTCCATGTTTAGAATTGGGCTCTGTTGATTCATTCTCGCTTCTCAAAGTTGTCAATGTATTTTTTGTACACGCTCCACAAAATGACTACTTTGGAAACTGAAAATAGTCATGTTAACACTTTATCGGACTATTTTTGTTCATTCAGAAAACTTATAATCAACACCTTGAAAACGTTTCAGGAGACGCAATGAACTATAGATTAATTGATATTTCGTAGTGACAGCACACGTTTTCTTCGAAATATTCTTTTGGAATGCTTATTTCAGGAAAAATTAACACTAATATTTGACAAATATGTCATTGATAAACAATCGCTTGCTAGAATTTTGCACAGCTCCCCTACACAACCGTACGGATGATGGTGATTGAAAATGTATGCACGGCGAGAAAATATGTGTGGCATTTCTGTTCTGTTTATTTGGAAAACTAGCACAAAAAAATGTTGTATGCAACACGTACGCAAATGGCTTTAGCGGACATCATCTTCATATTCACATTCTGATTCGTCCGCTAAAGCCCCACTTTGCGAACTTTTATAATGATATTGAGATACGCTGTCAATTTTCTGTGATCATTGAAACTATTTTTCCTACTCTAAATGACCTTTTCCACGATTGTTGAATCATTCAGAATTCATTCAGAGTGAGCTCAGACGAACGTCAGTTAAGAGGTTCGTGGCAATTTGTAGAATCTGGCAGTAGGACCGTGCAGAAATACGCACATCTATCGTTATATAAACCATTTGTTTTCTTTTGGTGAACATAGTCATTGATGATTATTCGTTCGTGATTATTAGACTCTAATTTACTGTTTTTTTGCAGGTAAGTCAACCGTGCAGAACTTGCAATAACTCATCTTCAGGTGAGTAAAATGCTTCACTTTCCCATCAGGTACACTCCAGAAGAAACGTATATATTTTTATCTCATCCAGTTTAGCGAAGCTTAACAAAATATATCATCTTTCTCTCTCTGTGCCTTAGGCAACCTCCCATTGCACCCAATTCTTTCATCTAGAGTGTGTATTTCCAGCGTTTAATTGGAATCACGTTGGGATTTAATTCAAAATAAGCGGTAGTTGAGAGAAAATAACAAGGCAGAGCTTTGAAACGTGCCCTGTGTTATTTCAGATGTGCTGCAGAATAGTAGACGAAGATTCTCCTATGAGAAATTCAACTGAGTTGATGAGTTTGTTGATTTCAAACGTTGAAGATTGAACTTCTAGGGAGAAAGATGGATAGTATTCTAACCTAACCTTTGATAAAATTTCTGGTTGATTTTTTTTGTCTGTAATTGTCTAGACAGCCGGATACACTTCTCAGGTAGCAGCATTCTGGTAGAGGGCCTGCCATCCATCTGCTCTCAGAAGATAGTTTGTTTTTTTTCTACGACATAGCCATATATAGATAGACCCCTGAAAGTATAGACCCTCAATTTTCCCACGTTGTGTATTTTTTTCTGTTCTTTAGGATACAAAGATCTGTTCAACTAAAGAGACATAAAAGACAAATAGGTATAGGAAACCATATAATGAAGACAAGAGTTACAATTTCAACTTGTGTTTGAAAAAGTATTCGGTATTCAGACTATTCATAAGACAATAAATGGGATTATAGGAGTTCAGCCTTTATTGGGATTGTCTCCTGTTTCAATATATATATATATATATATATATATATATATATATATATATATATACAGAGTGACCCATTGGAAAGCGGGCCACCCCTCTAAAACTGTTATTTGTTATCCGATTCAGAAGTTTTTTTTTTCAGTAGATAGAGCTAATACTAAAGTAAATACATAAATTCAAATAAAAATTTCACGGCCAATTTTTTTAAGAAAAAATCAAAAAAATAATTTTTTAAAAAAAATTGAACTAAATGGGTGTGACCAAAATGAATTTTTTTTTAACAGAAATATAGCATAAGTGAAATATTCATATCAATATCGAAATAATTCAAATAGTTGTCTATAAATCACAATTTTGTAAATAATATGGTTTAAAATACTCCTTCAGGACATAACAACTCTATGTGAAATATGTTATGTCCCTTAGAACACTGCAGTTTGTTGTCAAAGAATAGAAATGCACATCTTTACATCCAATAATATAATTACCAATATTAATAACATAAATGAACTACTACAAAAGAATGTATTGACATGACACATTAAATTTCGGACTGTTCAACCAAATCTCCATTTAATTCGATACATTTATCGTATCGTTTTCTAATGTTAACCATAACATTCGATAATTGGTTTGGGGTGATATATCTGCAAGCCTGTCCTATTCTTTCACGCAGTTTCTCTTTGCTCGTTGGAGTTTTGTAAACTTTTTCTTTAACGATGCCCCATAAAAAAAATCCAATGGAGTCAAGTCCGGGGATCTGGGGGGAAACTCGATCAATGCACTATTTCGCCCTATCCACCGATTAGGAAAATTTTCTTCCAACCAATCTCTCACAATCCTGCTATTGTGGATGGAACAATCATCTAATTGAAATAGAAGAAGAGCCCCTTCTGCCAGTGGAAGTTCATCCATAGCGTTGTAGAATTCGTTTTTAAAAAAATTTTGACCATTCAAATTGCTTTAAAAAAAAGGGGCCAATTATTTTGGTATGTAATATTCCACACCAAACATTTATTTTTTGTGAGTACTGTCTTCTGCAATTTATTATCCAATGTGGATTTTCTTCCGTCCAGTACCTTGTATTTTGAGAATTAACTGTTCTATTGGTTGTGAATGTTGCCTCGTCACTAAACAAATTTTTTTTCAGAAAATTCCTGTTATTTGGATATTTTCCTTGAGCCCATTATACTCCATCCTCTTTTCATTATCGCCTCCTTCTGAGGTGTGAAGAAACTTTGGTTTAAAGGGCTTCATTATATTTCCTAAGATTTCTCCTTATTGTTTCACGCGGTAAGTTAATGTACAAACTTGCAATTCTCACACTTGATTTCGGATTACTATTAAAATAATTTCGAATTCGTTCAGAATTATTTCGTCTCTGTCTTTGTACAATATTACTATTCTTCAGAATATGTTTACAAACAGCTCCATACTGATTGAAAATTTGGTTTATTCGGCCAACTGTAGCTCTGCTAATATTTTGACGCTCCGGATGCATGTTATTGAAAATTCTACATACTTCCCTTTCGGATCTGTCTTTGTTTCCACGAAGTCTTACTATTTCAATTTTCTCCTGCAAAGTCAAATCATCAGCCATACTTCTTTATTAGTGTAGGTACTTGAGGAGTTATAAACTTATAAACACTATTAACACTGACAAATGTGTGTCTTTTCGTCTACTGTTCTGATGACTTGTCATCTCTATAGCAACTAAAGTTACAAAGACTCCTAATAAAATAATATTTTTGAAATGTGGTATCCCAAACATGTTTGAATGAAACCAAGATTGATATTTGGAATAACTGTCAACCACCAAAGAGGAACTGCGTGAAAGAATAAGACAGGCTTGCACAGATATTACCCCAAACCAATGATCGAATCTTATGGTTAGTTAGCATTAGAAAATGGTAGAATACATGTATCGAATTAAATCGGGATTTTGTTGAAAAGTACGAAAATTAATGTGTAGGCACTCTCATTTCAATCCATTCTTTTGTTGTAGTTCATTTATGTTATCAATATTGGTTATTATTGATTATTGAATATTCATTACTATTTGATGTTAACATGTACATTTAATTTCTTTGGCAAAAAACTGCAGTGTTCTGATGGACATAACTATTTCCTATACTATGGAGTTACGTTTGGAAGAAACATAATTTGACGCCATTTTGAATAACTGCCGTTTACAAACTCGACTGACTGAGAGAGCATTTCAAATGATATTTTTAACAATATTGTGATTTATATGACGACTATTCGAAATATTATGATAAAGTGATATGAATTTTACTTATGCCATATTTCTGGTGAAAAAAATAAATTCATCGTGAAATTTTGGTCACACCTATTTGAAAGCATCGCAAATCCAGTGGCGTCGTCAAATTTTATAAAAAAAAATCGCTTGAATGTTTTTTGGATTTTTGACCTTGAAAAAATTTCGAAGTAGGCCGTGACATTTTTATTTTTATTTCGAATTTATGGCATTCAACTAGAACTATCAATGCTCTATCTACTGGAAAACATTCTTCTGAATCGGATAATAAACAACAGTGTTAGAGAGGTGGCCCGCTTTCAAATGGGTCACTATATATATATATATATATATATAATATATATATAGGTATATATATATATATATATATATATATATATATATATATATATATATATATATATATATATATATATATATATATTCTTTCAACATTTTGAGATTCTAATTATATTTTAAACCTTGGCAAACAGCCACATCTTAGGAATATATCTTTATAGGCTATTTCAAGTAATCCCCAAGTTATATTGTCGGTATCAACTGCGTAGATGTTCATAACTCTAACTTCGCCAATTGAGGGAATGAACCCTATGGTACATTTACACCACCCAACCAAGGGTTGTCGAGGACTACGCCTTGTGACAGCCCGGAATCTTTTTGTGTGCACACGTAATCGATCAACCGTTACCATCCTCGGCCACTCTTTAAATAGTATGTCCTGATAATATAGGGAATTTATATCTATGCGTAGGGCCGGGATCCATGACTTAGCAGAGAGCAACATTGTAGCAATGTAAATCATACTCATCACAAACATTTTTCAATTTAGCTCTCGAATGGTCACAACATAATTCGATTATTTACTAAACTCAATTTCGAACAACTATACTTTGGCGATGTTCTACAATGATATGATTCAGCTCGTAGGTCCAAAGATATATTCCCTCAAATTAAGTATTCCAGATTTAAAGCAGGAAACCATCCCAATAACTCAATTTTCCTCTCTTCACAAAATTCTTTAAATTCCAAGATAAAGCTTATGTATACAATATGCAAAATCTGTGAGATTGTTTCATCATAAATTAGTCTTGTGTCTTAACAAAATTCCTATAGAATTCACTCCCGACAACGTGTGTGAATAGTCTGCTAATATCTTTACCTCGCCACACATCAAGGAGTTTGTAGGGACCACGCCTTCGGACAGGCCGCAATCTTTTTGGGTGCACCCGTAACCACAAACCCGTTACTTTCCACTGTCACTCTTTACGTTAATGGGTTGGCCGGGTGGTAGAACGATGATTTATCTATTTATTTCCACGCTCACTCTTTTTTTTTTGAAGTATTGGTAAAGTGGTACAACCGGGAATTTCCATGATCACTCTTTTGTGTTAAAATGTTGGCCCAAGTGGTAGAACCGGCATTTTTTTTTTGACAAGAAGCAACAATGGTCAACATATTCAGTTCCACTATTTCACAAATGGTCTAAAAATATCTATTTCACTAGATTTTATGGTAAGACAGACTAATCTAGGCCGTAAAATGCCGACTCCATAAAACTCAACAGAATTGACTAGTTCGGGAAATTATACTAGAGTAGTAAAAAATAGTTGATAAATCTGAATGGTAAATAAAAATTAACTAAGTTCTTATTGTTTGAAGGTTGTAGACGATGTGGTAACTTCCCAACTTTTCTCCTAGCACCAAGGAGTTAATCCTTCTTCTGGAGATGTTTTCGGTCCAGGTGTTGGAATTCGACTAACTCTCGACCAAAACAAACCTATAGGAAAAATTCCATATCTAAGGAGACGGAATTCGTTTCCAAGACTTCCAATTCCTCAACTGAAACTTGCCAATTTCTGAATTTGTCTACTGGATTTGACTGATGTAAACAAGAAATTGACAATTAATATAGTTCACTGAGAACTATGTCATTATAAATGCCGTGATATTACTATGTTGATGGTTCCTATTGGCAATGCACATGTTTCAATAACCTTCAATTTTTTTCATATAATCATAAGTTGAAAATTTAATTCATTCTCTTTTAAAATTAGTGGTTAGTAGTACGAGTTGAAGAAACCATTAATCAACTTGTATAGTCTGCTTAGAAACGTCATTGAAAGTTCGATTTCCGAGTATCCTTTCCATATGTATAAAACAACACAGCAAATTATTCTTGAGGTAGAACAAAGTCTAAGATTTGAACAACGCAGTAGCAATAGTTGGTTGTTATATGATATATCAGAAGTTTCGCCAAAGTTGATTAACGAACGTTTGAGATTTCATACTTCCTCCAGGTAACTTCCATTATATCCGTTATAACGTATATCAATTAGGGTTCTGGCGGAAAACCTAATGAATTATAAAATGAGCAGTATTATGAACCCGCCTTCGGGGTTTGCGAAGAAGAACTTTGCTTCCTCTTGCTGCCTTTTGTTATCGGGCTTTTGAGGTGGCTTCAACCGTGAAAATGTATGTTTCAATTAATTTATTCTGCGTAGATGGGTTACTGTAGCGGATTTGGTTGTAACATGCCGGGGATTGTGTTTGTGAAGTTTACAGAACGAGTAAGTTGTTTTCGAAAGGCTTTAGGAAGTGGTAAACTGGACAGATGCCAGTGGAGTATTTTCAAATGTTTTTAACCCTCTATTGTAGCTGGCTCAACATTCCTGAGGAGTTTCCAATAAAATCGTGTACGAGTAACGATGTATAGTGGGATCTGAAACTACTCTGGATACTCGCCGATTTTTCAGCCGACAGTGGGGTTTGAATTTTTTTGGCGACAGTTGGGACACTTCTATCACTGAGTTACTGAGACCGAACTGTGGAATGTACAATTAATATTTGGATAATATTCAAGCATCATCAATGATGTGATTCACGAAAGGCAATTGTACTAAGATGAAATGATTATTTATTGGAAAGAAAAATTCGTGAAATTACACTATTAATCATGAATTGATGAGGGCTTATGATTATTGCACAAGGCACAAGGCTTCCACTTGATTCGAAGTGATTATCTGGGCTAATATCTTTGATTATATGCGGTCATTTTCCATATTTTTCTCCCAATGAATAAACCATCGAGTTAAACTATAATTGGCCGCCATAAGGTAGATTGTTAATGGAATTCCCAATGTTTGAGCAATCAATATTCAACAAAAACTCAGAAATATGCATCTGTCTTCACAGTTATTGATATTCCGGAAGAAATGAATATAATAGTTTGAAATTTTTCACATGGTTCACGAAACCAAAAAAATACAATCAGTACGGTATTTCCTAAAGATTAGTTCTAAAATGTTCCCAGTTATAATAATAATCTATTAATAAAAATGAATCTAGATTCTTTGTGAGCTCAAAACGTGAGAACGGCTGGACCGATATGGCAATTTTTTGTTAAGTTCGTAATACCCCGAGGATGGTTGTTACGAAAAAATTAGGAATGTTGCCCGGAAATTGGAAAATTCGGTTATATAAGAAATTTGGCGAAGAAAAAGTCATTTATTACTAAAGAAGAAATAGCTCAGCGGTTACACTGTCGCCTACCAAGCAGAAGGTCACAGGAACAAATCCCGACCAGGGTAACATTTTTTTTTAAATTTTATAAAAGCAACACCTGGACCGATTTGGCTAATTGCTTTTTTGAATGTTCGTAATAAGGTTTTTAGGAAATTTCATTTTCCTGGAAAAGTTATCAGGAATGAACAGTGCGGCTTTTAATACTCCCCCCGCTGTTAACTTTTGAAGGGATCGACGTAGAACAATGAAAAAAAAAACGTATTGAATGATTTCACCGAAACTCTTTTTTGAAATGAAAGACATTATGATAGCCCGATAGATGGACCGGGGCACATCACATGGGGGGGTCAAGTGGCATATCGTTGAGAAGATTTTTCAATTTCGTTAATACCTTTTTTTCACGCATTTGAAATGTCAAGTATAACAAAATTTAAAATGCATATTGTTGTGAAAAAACAATTGACAAAATTAAAAAACATCAGATGGTTGGAAAGAAAATTGAATTATCTCTTTTCAACGATGTGCCACTTGACCCCCCATGCTATTTGAAATTTTCAAGTTGCTGAGTTCCCCCGCGCCATCTATCGGTAAATCACAATTTCTTTCATTTCAAAAAGTAGTGTCGATGATATCATTCAAACCGCTTTTTTCCCATTGTTCTATATGTCGAACCGTTCAAAAGTTAACAGGGGGGGGTTGCTATTAAAAGCAGCACTGTATAATAAAAATGAATGTCTGTGTTGGCAAGCTCATAACACGACTGGGCCGATTTGGCAATTTTTTTTCGGGAAAACGGGATAACGAACGGAAAAACGGGATGTGTTCAATGTACTTTTTTACATAATAATAGAAATAAATGGAAGGGGAAAACCCCCAGAAATCTGAAAGGATTTGTACGTGGACATGGATACAAGTTAGTTTCCGTTAAAATTGAGAGAAAGTACATATAAGAATACAACTTTAGATTCAATAATGAGTATGATCCTAATATTTTTCTTTATATTCTATTTTTTTATCAGGTATTTCTCTCTTTATTTCTGCTTGAAGTGTTTATATGGTGATGATGTAATGATGCAATGATGCATGATACAATATTGATGATAATATGAGTGATCATCAAATATGAAAGAATAATAATAAAATGAAAAAATAAACCCATTTTGATGTCCCCTCCCAAAAAAAAATACTCTTGGTGCTATTATATTAGCATCGGCATCCCAAGCAGCATTATAGTGACGGAAACTGATACTGCAACTTCGACTCGGTGGTTATCACGTAATCACCACTAAATCTACCACTATACAGTAAGAAAAAAATCTACCATTATTCAGTAAGAAAAACTAAAATTGTATATGTGTATAGTTATAGTCACGTAATTCCCATCTATGGTAGCCACTCCACAGTTCTATAACTCATTAGTGTCATTTGTGGTGTCTGAAACAGTATGGCCAATGAGCAAATAATCACTTTAAAGGTTTTCAAACTTAGAAGTGGAAAATAACCGTTGCGGTAACCATCTTGTACCACTCAAAAATCACTTAGAAGTCACAGTCACTTCCAAGAGAGTATGATAGTTTCGGTGACGTTTTGGTAACTTCCATAAAACCTTCAATGTGGCAGGCACTTGATTGTGATATGTGGTGATGGTTGCCACGTTCTTCCTATCTCCATAAGTGATAAACCACAGTTCGCATTTATTAAGTCTCTACAAATTACAATAACCTTCAAAATTCACCATTCCGCGCGATGACAAAAGCTAACATAAGTTTTTCTCAAATTATTTTATTGTGGCTTTCAATAAGTTTGTTTAACCTGTTACGTGAAACATGAATTATTTTATTCAATATGAAATGGGTTATGCGTTTTCAATAGACAATTTTCCTTAATTTTGAGATGACCGTGGATTGGTCCGTGCGATGACGAAAACTAACCTAACTTCTCTCAAATTATTTTATTGTGGCTTACAAAAAGTTCGTTCTACCTATTACGTAAAACGTGAATGATATTCATTCAAAATAAAATGGGTTTTGCGTTTTCAATAGACAACTTTTCTTGATTTTGTATAAAAAGGTTAATTCAAATAGATCGGATCTCTGACTTGTGCTCCTGTCTAATATTTATACTTCAATTGTTAATTCTGTTTGCATAAATGACATCATTTTCATCACTTGTTGATTGATAATTGTTACTGATATTTGATAATTGTTGATTGGAGCTGCATAAATCCACTATACTTGCTACATGCCCTTTTTTAACAATTAATGCACATGTACCCGCAATTTCGAGGTTGAAACTTTGAAGTGGCAGGTTATAATAGCCCAACGTGTTCGCCCCTTTCAAAGGTATAAGACCTATTGTAATTTTTAGGTTATAACTTAGAAGTGGTGAGTCATGGGCCTGCGACGTGGGTGCAACTTTCCAGTGGAGGAAAAGTTAATAATTCAGTTCCACTGGGCACTTCATGATGGGAGGAGCTTTAGAGTGGTATATTTACACTTTCTGCCACTTTAAAGTTGTACTCTCCAAAAGCCGCTGGGTCGCCATTATTAGAGAAATTATCGAAATATTCAATGAAGATTTATTCATAAGAAGTATTTGTTTCAACTAACCAAAACTGATGAAACAATGTTTGAGGGATTTAAGTACATAATTTCAAAGGCGAGTTATTTCCAAAATTATAATGTTTTCCTTAAATAAAGTGTATTCAGATGGTGCATGCTCACAATCGAGCTACAACACCCATATTTCACATAAAACTTTCAATCGTTTTGATTTTATCCCGATCAGAAGTATCCAAACTCAATATACTTACTTACGCGTTTGTATGTTTATATATTTTTAAAGTTGATCGAGTGTTAGAAATAAATCGGGCAAAATGGAAGAATGAGGCACATTTATCACAAAAATATATTGCTGAACAGAGATCGAGCTACATATCATTTACGCAAACGCAGTCAGTTGTTTAACGTGTCTAGTGTCGGCCACTACATATCCACGTTTTTGCCAGGTGTCCAGGTGGCTCTCTGAGATCCAGGAACGTAGATCGGAACGTAGCAGCCACCATAAAAGTGTTCCCCATTTTGATAGCCGCCGCGTGATAGAAACGTGTATATTACGCGGCAGTGGTTGTGGCCAAACTCCACCGGTGAACTCAGCTCTCTTACCTAATTTCAGCATTATTTTTAACTATGTATTTTCGCACTTGATCTACTTCATAACAATCCTAATTTTATTAACATTTCTGGAGGATAGAACGAATGTTTCAATATCATCTCTTCACTGAATTTTAAACACTCCTTGATATCCCAGACTATAGTCAAACATTATCTATCTCACTCGACATCCTAGCCCAAGTCATGAAACTATACACTTCTAAATTTTAAACACGCCAATGGTGTACTTTCTAGAAACATATGAACTTCAAAACTCAACCCTTATTTGTAACACCATCGACAGATTTATATTCCACGTGATACACAATAATTTTTATATTCGAATATGAGATATTGACAATGAGTTTTTATACGTTTGTGGGATTGACATCTCACAACTGGAGATGGAATAGCAAAACGTCGACGTTTTGACGATTTTTCTGACGTCCCCAAGGCAAAAAATAAAATAATAGGTTTACAACATACGTGAGACAAATATATAGTTATATTTAATAGAAACCTATCTTTTCACCCATAATGTGTGACAGATTATTGTTATTCTTCGAAAGGAATTATCTGTTTTATTCTCACGAGTAGTGAAACAAATTCGTATTTTGGTCTCTACAAAAGTCATTAAATAAACTTCGGCAATTTTTTTCAGAGTTAGGCTACTTTTTACACGCTTTATATTAGCTTCACTTGTATGTTTGTAACCGTATGTTTGTTTGTAACCGACTCCTTTGGGCGCGATTTTGTTCCACTTCCAGACGTACGAATGATTTGAAATTTGGCAGGTGTACATAATTCCGGTGACAATGCATTAATAATTTTTTTTTGAAGAAAAAACAAAATGGCGGTACGAGTTATGTGATTAGGGTCCGATTTGCTTCAAAATTGGTATCTGAGGGTTTTCGGGGTCAGAGATGATTCTTTTGTCAAAACTGAAAAATTCAAGATGGCGGATCCAAAATGGTAGACGAGTTTTGTGATTATGGTCCGATTCTATTCAAAATTGGTATGTGGAGGTTTTTGGGGTCCAATATTATGATTCTTTTGTAAAAATTAAAAAATTCCAGATGGCGGCTCCAAAATGGCGGACGAGTTTTGTGATTATGGTCCAATTTTATTCAAAATTGGTATGTGGGGGTTTTGGGGTCGGAGATTATGATTATTTTGTCAAAATTGAAGGATTCAAGATGGCGGCTCCAAAATGGCGGACGAGTTTTGTGATTATGGTCCGATTCTATTCAAAATTGGAGAATAATAGTTGAAAAAATTGAATAATAATAATAATAGTTTGAAAAACTGAAGAGCCCGCTTTGATAGAAAACAAAACTGAAAAGTTGAAAATGAATAATAGTTTAAAAACTAAAGAACACGCTTCAATAGAAAACTAAACTAAAAAGTAGAAAATAATTTTAAATGAGTTTGAAATAGGAATACAGTGATTAACAACAAATTTATTTCATCGTAAAAAAGCGTGGGGTGCTTTTTGAGGTATTTTCATAATGATTCTACTTTTACCAATATCTGTCCATGAAATATTAACAACAATTGACATCAATCACCCCACGCTTTTTTACGATGGAATAACTTTGTTGTTAATCACTGTATTCTTATTTCAAACTAATTTAAAATTATTTTCTACTTTTTAGTTTAGTTTTCTATTAAAGCGTGTTCTTTAGTTTTCAAACTATTATTTATTATTGTCCTAGCTCCTGCCATTTCCAATTAATTACGTTGTATTCAAATACATGAAAAGTGGGACATAAATATGTTCTTGAAGAATTAGTTCTTCTGCACTGCTCGAATTCTAAAGAATACTAGAACTGAATCAACATTAATATTTTCAGGAATCACAAAAAAGTGACATTTTATTCAGTCGAATTAGATATCATTCTTGACAGGAAAAGGCAAAACTTACGAACTCATCCAATGATAATCCTTGCTTTTGGGTAATCAAAGTGATTCTATTTGCCCAATCAGTTTGACATTGTAGAAACATGTGTATCGCTGTCTATTTCGGATCTGCAAAACTCTCCTAGTATTATGGTCACTCGACCAAATGTGCAATATTTGATCAAAGGTTTTCAATCTATCAATAAAAAATCAACAGTAATTCATATGTCTCATTCGACTCCCTCTAATTTCCTGTCATTACGAAACAGAACTCACCTACACAACTCCGAAGCACTTGTTATACAAAATTAATACATCGCTTTCTCGAACCTAGCGACTCCTCCTCGAAGAAATATGACACTTTGAGGGATTATTTCAAATTACATGTTCTCACATCAAATGGTAGTGATTCGTTTGGACGAAATCACCTTTCTGCGGCTCACTTTAACGATTGAGGGGTAACAACTGCCACTTGAAATCATGCGTTATTTATTACAGTTTCAAGTTTCAATTCGTGTTACCGATGTAATGTTTCTCTGCGTTAAAAATGGGGTTGGAGCCCCTGCGAGATAACTATACAAATTTATAGGAATTTATGGGCGCAGAATTATTTGACAGCTGCAACGATGACATATCATCATAAAAAAATGCTGTGTCAAGATTATCTTGATAGAGAGGTGTAGTATTTGAAAACTTCGTTCATATGTACGAAGTTTTTCCTACCACCAAAAACTCTAATCAAAATTATAGAACCCTCACATATTGTGGGCAGACTACGGATACGGAAAAAAATAGCTTAATTTCTTAATAAACAAGATCTAAAAATTGCATAAAGAACCAATAATACGTTGGGTAGATTCATCAAAAATAATAAAGATAGAATTTCGAAAGCCGAAAAATCGGTATGTAGATTCAATCAATCAATACTTTATTTTCCTGAGACTTTTTTACAAGCATGGAAATCGTCAAATACACAAGTAAAAATAAGAGTTAAAAAATCAAGTGATAAAATATGAAATATACATGTGAGAAAAAAGTATATATATATATATATATATATATATATAATATATATATATATATATATAATATATATATATATATATATATATATATATATATATATATATAATATATATATATAATATATATATATATATAAATATATATATATATATATATATATATATATATATATATATATATATATATATATAGAGGAGAGGTAGTCTTTGCTGACTAGTTAGGAAAAAGTCTGAGAAATTCTTTGGGACAGCAGCAAACGCAAATGTACTCTTATAACATTATATTTCCAATATTTCGACAATGAATATTGTCATCATCAGGGAGCTACAAAGGTGAAATTACTATAGTATGTTGATAAATATAAAATAAACTTTACTTACAATGTTAGCGAGAATGGTCGTTTTCGGTGAAATACAAAAGATGTAAAAGACAGCATTAAAACATGTAAAACATGGAGCAACAATTAGATTTATGGAATAATATTTGTAACACAAAACATTACTGGTAACTTTATTAAAAGCCGAAAACCATTGTGGTGAACTTTCTTTGGTTATGAATGTGAAAAGTGAGGGAAAATAACAGCATCGAGGTTGGAATTTAACATAACCTAAAATGTCAACGTCAAAAATTGTACAATTTTTTAAGGAGAATAAGAGACATTTGGTCTAAGCTGTCCAAATGAAAGTGGAAAACATCAATTGCAATTACTACTGAAGATGAGATTTTCTAATGGTAAAATTGGATGAATATATTTATTAGTTATTAATTTTTTCAAAACTTTCATGTTAGTTTGTATTAACTAGAAAAGGAAGATGAATTATTATTGAGAGCATTCGGGTTCTTGTCCAAGATTAATAGATAAGAATCCAACAATTGTTTAAACAAAAGAACAGATCTCAATCATTTAAGTGAGATCTATTCTTATCTATTAATCTTGGACAAGAACCCGAATGCTCTCAATAATAATTCATCTTCCTTTTCTAGTTAATACAAACTAACATGAAGGTTTTGAAAAAATTAATAACTAATAAATATATTCATCCAATTTTACCATTAGAAAATCTCATCTTCAGTAGTAATTGCAATTGCTGTTTTCCACTTTCATTTGGACAGCTTAGACCAAATGTCTCTTCTCCTTCTTAAAAAATTGTACAATTTTTGACGTTGACATATTAGGTTATGTTAAATTCCAACCTCGATGCTGTTATTTTCCCTCACTTTTCACATTCATAACCAAAGAAAGTTCACCACAATGGTTTTCGGCTTTTAATGAAGTTACCAGTAATGTTTCGTGTTACAAATATTATTCCATAAATCTAATTGTTGCTCCATGTTTTACATGTTTTAATGCTGTCTTCTACATCTTTTGTATTTCACCGAAAACGACCATTCTCGCTAACATTGTAAGTAAAGTTTATTTTTATAATTATCAACATACTATAGTAGTTTCACCTTTGTAGCTCCCTGATGATGACAATATTCATTGTCGAAATATTGGAAATATAATGTTATAAGAGTACATTTGCGTTTGCTGCTGTCCCAAAGAATTTCTCAGACACTATATATATATATATATATATATATATATATATATATATATATATATATATATATATATATATATATATATATATATATATATATATGAAAGGAGGGTAGTCGCTGACTAGTTAAGAGTAAAACTAATAGTAGGGTCTGCAGCAATGTAAAAGAAAACTCTTTGAAGTTTTTCCAAGCTTTCGGAATCGTTTATTCCATCATCAGGGAGACTACAAATGGAAAAAATTGTGCATATAAGAACTGTAAAAAACAAATTATATGAGTACTTACATCTATCTTGAGGATGTTTACATATAAGTACATAATGGTATATAAGATACATTATTAATAGAAAATGACTTCTAGCTTTTGGATAATTAATTTCAAATTACATTTCTGAATGAAAAGACAAATTCTTGTACATAGAAACAACATTCAGATATTCATTCTCGGAGCTGACAGTTACTAATCTGACAATGACACTTCTCATCGTAGAACAATTCAAATTCAGTTTAGGTTAGAATCACCACGTTCAGAAACTCTGACTTCTTGGTGTTTTATGTCGAGTGAAAGTAAAAAAGAATAAATTTCACTCAGATGGTTTATATCTGTTTTTTTATTGATGGAGTCATTCTCTTGATAGATAAAAGCCATTTCTAAGAAAGACCTTTTTGAAAGATGTGGTTCTCTTGCAAGAACAGTTGTTGAAAGGTAGTTCATTTGGTGGTCACAATCATTGACATGTTTAGCTAAAGCACATCTCTCAGGATGTAGTCTACTATCACTCTTATGAGAAATGATTCTATCCTTCAATAATCTTTTTGTTTGGCCAATATAATTCTTATCGCAATCATGACAAGGGATACTATAAATAACATTAGTAAGTGATAAAGAGGAATTTTGTCTTTTACTTTTGAATATATTTGTCTTATTGTAGTGACTGTTCTATTTGCAATTTTGATGTTTTCAAAAGGTTTAAAAATTCTGGTTAGTTTAGGTGTTATTTCTTTTATATAAGGTAACGAAGCATAAAAAATTGAAACTTGATTCATATCAGTAACACGTTCATTATGAGAATTGTTATTTTGTCTTATGGTATTATCAACTTCTGTTAAGGATGTGCTAAATAATATTTTTTTAACTAAAGATGGTGGATAAGAATTTTGTAAGAAAAGTTCTTGAAGTTTGTTCAAATTTTTTTATGGAAAGATATATCAGAAATTTTGAGTACTCTGTCTTTCATTTGTTTCAACAAATTCACTTTCATCGAAAATTTGTGATAAGAAAAGAAATTCAAATACCTTCCTGAACTGCATGGTTTTCTATACCAATCAATCAATATTGTGTTATCAACCAATCGGATAAGTTTTGTATCAAGAAAAGGTACTGAGAGATCTAAGTCTTCTGTTTCGATTGTGAATTGTATGAATGGGTCGTAGCTATTAAAAGTATCCAAAATTTCTGTTATACCATTTGTTGGTAAAGCTAAAATTATATCATCCACATATTTTTTGATGAAATGAATGAAAAAGATGTTTTTTGAATCAAATCTTATCAAGTTGGAAAAACAATCTTTTTCAATAGTACAGTGTCTACTGATGCGAACCCAATTCTTATCTATTGCCCTAAGGCAAGTATCTAGATAAACATTACTAAAAAGAGAGACAACATCTAAACTGGCAAGAACATAGTTATCTGGTAATTTGATTCTATTAAATTTTTTTGAGAATTCAAAGGAATCTTTGATCGAATAAATATTATCTGAATCATAAGCAATAGACAAAATATTCGTTAAAAAGGAAGCAATTTGTTCTGTAGGAGAACCTATACAAGCTATAATAGGTCTCACTGATAAATTTGGTTTGTGAATTTTTGGTAAAGAGTAAAATTTAGGAGAAATACCATTATAACTAGTAAGCTTTTATCTATCAAGAGAATGACTCCATCAATAAAAAAACAGATATAAACCATCTGAGTGAAATTTATTCTTTTTTACTTTCACTCGACATAAAACACCAAGAAGTCAGAGTTTCTGAACGTGGTGATTCTAACCTAAACTGAATTTGAATTGTTCTACGATGAGAAGTGTCATTGTCAGATTAGTAACTGTCAGCTCCGAGAATGAATATCTGAATGTTGTTTCTATGTACAAGAATTTGTCTTTAAACACCAAGAAGTCAGAGTTTCTGAACGTGGTGATTCTAACCTAAACTGAATTTGAATTGTTCTACGATGAGAAGTGTCATTGTCAGATTAGTAACTGTCAGCTCCGAGAATGAATATCTGAATGTTGTTTCTATGTACAAGAATTTGTCTTTTCATTCAGAAATGTAATTTGAAATTAATTATCCAAAAGCTAGAAGTCATTTTCTATTAATAATGTATCTTATATACCATTATGTACTTATATGTAAACATCCTCAAGATAGATGTAAGTACTCATATAATTTGTTTTTTACAGTTCTTATATGCACAATTTTTTCCATTTGTAGTCTCCCTGATGATGGAATAAACGATTCCGAAAGCTTGGAAAAACTTCAAAGAGTTTTCTTTTACATTGCTGCAGACCCTACTATTAGTTTTACTCTTAACTAGTCAGCGACTACCCTCCTTTCATATTTATAGACATGGGGTTTTACGAGAACATAAGAACTACATTTGGACTAGAAACAGTGAAGAAATTCAAATCATGGTCAAATACGAAAATGAAACTAGCAAAAGAATACAACAGAAGATGTTTTTTACTTCAGTGCAGACTACGAGGCATTCTTCCTAACCATATAATATCTACGACAAGACCTGTCCAGCAGTTACTACTCAGACAGAATGCTCACACAAACATTCCTGAACGAAATCACAGGTTAGGAGTACAACTTATTAACATTGAAATCGACACCAATCAAATTTTGATCAACAAATTAGAAAATTCATTAATACTATTAAAAAGAGACATTATTTCGTTTACAAACGAATTGATTTTTGCAAATTTTTACAGTAAACAAATCATTCAATATAATAGATTATTTCATAAAATAAAAACAAGGAATATAAAAAAATTGAATGATTTGAGAGAAAAAGAAAATAAAATTAAATTGAAAACAAATCCAAATTGGATAAAGAACATATCAAATACAGTGATTCCTGAAGACATTTCACAATTTTTGTCTTTAGGACCAAAATTTAGTATCGAACCAATAATAAAAAAAGACATTTCTATAAAAAACATTTTAGCAGATGTAGACTACATCACTTCTCTATCAATGACAATAAAAAAGAAACATCACTATAGCTAGAGCTACTAATGTGATTACCAACCATTTACTTAATGTTGACTATAGAAAAATGATATTTTTCGAAAACTTTATAACAAGTCAAGAACATTTTTGAAAGATAACCCAGAATTGATTCTTACTCAGTCAGATAAAGGTAATGTTACTGTTATTATGGAAAAACAACAATATCTAGATTTATCTAATGATATCATTAATAACAGTACTTCCTATATTGAACTAAATGATGATCCAACAACAAAAATACAAAGAAAATATAATAATTTGATAAAAACTCTTGAGGATAAGAATCAAATAGATGACACGGTTAAAAAAAAGCTTACTAGTTATAATGGTATTTCTCCTAAATTTTACTCTTTACCAAAAATTCACAAACCAAATTTATCAGTGAGACCTATTATAGCTTGTATAGGTTCTCCTACAGAACAAATTGCTTCCTTTTTAACGAATATTTTGTCTATTGCTTATGATTCAGATAATATTTATTCGATCAAAGATTCCTTTGAATTCTCAAAAAATTTAATAGAATCAAATTACCAGATAACTATGTTCTTGCCAGTTTAGATGTTGTCTCTCTTTTTAGTAATGTTTATCTAGATACTTGCCTTAGAGCAATAGATAAGAATTGGGTTCGCATCAGTAGACACTGTACTATTGAAAAAGATTGTTTTTCCAACTTGATAAGATTCCTCTTTGAAAACAACTATTTTTCATTCAATGGAAAATATTTCAGACAAACTTTTGGAACTCCTATGGGATCTTCAATTTCACCAATTCTTGCAGCTTATGTTATGGATGAATTGCTAGACACAGTGATTCCAGTACTCTCTTTTGAATTATTTTTCATCAAAAAATATGTGGATGATATAATTTTAGCTTTACCAACAAATGGTATAACAGAAATTTTGGATACTTTCAATAGCTACGACCCATTCATACAATTCACAATCGAAACAGAAGACTTAGATCTCTCAGTACCTTTTCTTGATACAAAACTTATCCGATTGGTTGATAACACAATATTGATTGATTGGTATAGAAAACCATGCAGTTCAGGAAGGTATTTGAATTTCTTTTCTTATCACAAATTTTCGATGAAAGTGAATTTGTTGAAACAAATGAAAGACAGAGTACTCAAAATTTCTGATATATCTTTCCATAAAAAAAATTTGAACAAACTTCAAGAACTTTTCTTACAAAATTCTTATCCACCATCTTTATTAAAAAAATATTATTTACACATCCTTAACAGAAGTTGATAACCATAAGACAAAATAACAATTCTCAAATGAAGTTTACTGATATGAATCAAGTTTCAATTTTTTATGCTTCGTTACCTTATATAAAAGAAATAACACCTAAACTACCAGAATTTTTAAACCTTTTGAAAACATCAAAATTGCAAATAGAACAGTCACTACAATAAGACAAATATATTCAAAAGTAAAAGACAAAATTCCTCTTTTATCACTTACTAATGTTATTTATAGTATCCCTTGTCATGATTGCGATAAGAATTATATTGGCCAAACAAAAAGATTATTGAAGGATAGAATCATTTCTCATAAGAGTGATAGTAGACTACATCCTGAGAGATGTGCTTTAGCTAAACATGTCAATGATTGTGACCACCAAATGAACTACCTTTCAACAACTGTTCTTGCAAGAGAACCACATCTTTCAAAAAGGTCTTTCTTAGAAATGGCTTTTATCTATCAAGAGAATGACTCCATCAATAAAAAACAGATATAAACCATCTGAGTGAAATTTATTCTTTTTTACTTTCACTCGACATAAAACACCAAGAAGTCAGAGTTTCTGAACGTGGTGATTCTAACCTAAACTGAATTTGAATTGTTCTACGATGAGAAGTGTCATTGTCAGATTAGTAACTGTCAGATATAAACCATCTGAGTGAAATTTATTCTTTTTTACTTTCACTCGACATAAAACACCAAGAAGTCAGAGTTTCTGAACGTGGTGATTCTAACCTAAACTGAATTTGAATTGTTCTACGATGAGAAGTGTCATTGTCAGATTAGTAACTGTCAGCTCCGAGAATGAATATCTGAATGTTGTTTCTATGTACAAGAATTTGTCTTTTCATTCAGAAATGTAATTTGAAATTAATTATCCAAAAGCTAGAAGTCATTTTCTATTAATAATGTATCTTATATACCATTATGTACTTATATGTAAACATCCTCAAGATAGATGTAAGTACTCATATAATTTGTTTTTTACAGTTCTTATATGCACAATTTTTTCCATTTTATAAAAAAAATTGGAAAAATTAAATTTTTTTTAATTGTCCCCATTTTTTTACTCTATATATATATATATATATATATATATTTATATATATATATATATATATATATATATATATATATATAGATATATATTGAATGTACATAAAAATATAATTCAATAGTAGTGGTAGGAGATAATGATATAAAACAATATAAAAATATATATATATATATATAGTATACACAGTAAAATAGTAAACAAGCAAACAATCATGATGTCAAGCAGCCAGATCAGTTTGAAAATATGTATCTAGTGAATAAAAGGCATTTTTGAAGAGAATGCTTTCAACGCTATTTTTGAAATTGATGGGATTAGATATTTCCTTAATGAATATTGGAAGTTAATTAAATATTTTTATAGACATAATATGAGGTCTATTCGATACAGATGTTAAGTTGTGAACAGGAATTATCAGATTATATTTTGTCTAAGAGTATAACCAGCGGCTATGCGGATAGTATCCCTTTGCTGAAACTTGTGGTAATGATTCTTAATGTAAGTGACACAATTCAAAATATACATGGATATCACAGTTAGAATTTGTAATTCAGTGAATAACTGCTTACAAGAATCATCATATTTTTTAAAACACATGGTTTTCAATATCTTTTTTTGCGAAATCAACAGATCATTCAATCTACTGCAGTTACCGTAGCAGACTAAGCAATAATTTAGACTTGAGTGGACATAGGCATAGTAGTAGCTTAATAAAATATTAATGGGGACAAAATTTCTATGATTCCAAATAACGAAACAATGTTTGGATAATTTATTGGAAAGAGAGTCAATATGATCATTCCAGGATAATTGGAAGTCAATGTTCAACCCTAAGAATTTGACTGATTGTTTCTGTACAATAGATTTAGTATTTGCTCTAACCAATATACTACAATCCATTTCTCTAAGCGAGAAAACAATGGTATTTGTTTTGTTGCTATTTAGTGCGAGGCCGTTTCTGGAGCAGTAATTAAGCATATTTGCAACTGCAGTACCTGCTTGGTCAGATAACCCTTCACATAAAGCAGAACTCAATATGAATGACGTGTCATCAGCAAACTGTACAGTACAATGGTGTTGATTGATATTGGAGATGCCGTTAACGAATAAGAGAAAGAGAGTAGGAGCTAGGACACTACCTTGGGGAACACCTGTTAAGATGTTACGATTTTCAGAATGATATATTCCCGATTTGAGCCTAACCTTAACAGATTGTGACCTGCCAGTCAGATAAGTCTCAATCCATTTGAGACTTTGGCCGCGAACTCCAATGTCATAAAGTTTATCGAGGAGAAGTTGATGACTGATGGTGTCAAATGCACGTGACAAGTCAAAAAGAATACTGATCGTTTTTTCGCCATTTTCAAATTTGGATAGAACCTGATTTACCAGAGAAAGAGTAGCATCTTGGGTTGATAAACCAGCTTGGAATCCATATTGGCTCTTAGAGAGCAGGTTAAACTTTTTATAGAAGGATACAAGTCTGTTTGGATAGGATTTTTCGGAAATTTTTGAAAATGAAGACAGCAATGCAATACCTCTGTAGTTGGAGATTAAGTGCTTATCATTTTTCTTGTGAACAGGAACCACAATAGCGTGCTTGAGACACGAGGGAAATGAACCCTCAAGGAATGACAAATTAAGTAAGTATGTAAGTGGTTCGATGATTAGTTCAGCAACAGTCAAAAAGACTCTACCAGGCAATTCATCTATGCCGCTAGAGTTCTTAGACGATATAGATTTGATAATATCAAAAAGTTCAGTTGCGTCAAAAGGATGAAGAAAAAAAGAGTTTGTTTTTATATCATGATGATCTTCACCAGCAGGCTCAGTATCATTGATTAGAGATTTTACAGAGTCAACAAAAAAATTATTAAAGACTTACAGGGCCACCGTGAACACGAGTTCCATCATCAGTTTCAGAATAATTCGGTAAACAATTGCCCGCATTATTTGATGTTTTTATGTTAGGTTAGGCCGGTAATGGGATGATTGACAGAATGTATAGAACGAATGCCTAGATAAGCTGCGTTCAGCAAGCTTCGTCTGTGGCCAGCGGTAAACTACTGCCGTGACGTTTTCAATGAAATTCATTAAAGTTGGCCCAGCTGAAGTAAATGGGTATTGAATAAAGTGCAAGAAAACGAAAGCAAATAGCAAAAAAATAGAAGATTGATGTGTGAAACGAATACTTCGAAAATTTCAACACTAATCATTGCGGCGTCCGTAAACGTCGAATTAAACTTTTTAAGCAAATCATAATTTCTCGATTTTTTTAGAGGTATTCTAATTGGATATGTCCGAGCACGACATTCTGCAAATAGTACTTTCAGACTATGCGGAACGCGGCAATGTCAAACTACAATTTTTGAGCCAATCACTACACACCATTTGTTATTTAAAATGTTATGATTGGCTATTTCTCTTCGGATAGAGATTCCCTCCTTACACTGAGATAACATTATCATGGATATTATTATGGCAAAATGTGCACTGAATACAATTATCGCGTACTATTTTCAATACCTCTGATATTTGATGTTCAATTCCAGAATAACACTTCAATTTCAGAAAAAATACTTACGGGGTTTTGCAGTATATATCGTTTTCTTTGAGTAACTAGGTATAGGAAAGACAGAGATACTTGGTTTTACCATCAACAAGAAGTAAGAGTTTATGTTTTCTCCGTATTAGGAATTTAAATGATTAGTTTAGTGTTTCTCCTCAGAATATCGAATAACAACAATATAAATTTATTATCCACGATTCCAATCCAACCCAAGAACGGAAGGTATAGACATATCACATGAAAAAACATCCCATAACAAATTTTTATTTCATCACGTGACCACAATGTGAAAGGGTCTGGAATCCCAAGATAAGGAAAATGGACTTCAAAGTCAGGAATAAAGGTTATTTCGACTTTGCATGAAGCCTATGTGTTCTCACAGTTGAAATTTTAGGAAAATGCGACTTAAAGGTCCCTTATGGGATAGACGCCATATTTTTTGGCTTGAAGCGTTTCCGCGATTGCAAAAATGATCCATAATTTTCTTGAATCGACTATATTTCAATGATAGATAGTCAAAACATTGGGGAATATGATATGAATATACATACTTCGTCTATGAAATTAGTTTCTGCAGTATTTGATGAAAAAAGTTGAGGAAGAATTTTATGAATTTTTTCCATACCAATTTGATATTTTGAAGGGGCCCACTTGTTTTACATAAGTAAAATTCAACATTATCACAGAAAAGTTTGTATCGCAAATAAAATCCGAACTAGATGTGAATGCGTAACCATCACTTGCATACATCATTCTCTGCTGTATGTTTCTTGATAGAAATTTTTTCATACGTCATGTTCATCATCAAAGCTTTTGCGAATAAACATGTAGGTTAAGATACACAATATGCAGTTAACATTCATCATCTTCTTTTAACCTTCTACTGTTTGTTTAAATATAGTGTTTATAATCTAAAATAGGTGGAAATGACTAAATAATTACCATCAGTCGATTATTCTGAAGGCAAATTTACCTATTTATGCCTTCGACTTATAAGGCAAAATGTCTTGATTGCCCAATGTTCGACTTCTGAATTACTTCCATTTCCTTCTCCATATTGGTAAATTTAAGGTAATTATAACGTAAGAATTACCTTCGTTAATTTGGGCGCTGACCTATTTGAAGGTCGAAATGACGTAAATTTTACTCAAAATGTTTGTTGGGTATGTGCTCACCGGCGTCGGTGATTAGCCTTGGTGGACCTGAAAAAACGTGGTGTGTATTTCCACACCGTTTATTTCCTATACTTTGTTACTGTTTCGCGTTTGAGGGAGTGAAATTTATCCAATGCGGAATCAGGACAATCGTTCTCCTTATATCACCGATTTTGTGTTAGTCCTCCCAGGACAAAAGGGTAAACAAATAGCTTGAAGCATTGGGCCCGCCACGTAACCACTTAACCAAATCACCCGTATAAAACTTTCGATCCCCAATGTACAACCGAGATTAGGTTTAATGCCGGTTCCACGCGACTCGATCTAACTACGGGCCGCGATTTACATAAAACTGACATTAGTCTAAATTCGCGACGCAGAATGTAAGCGCTAGATTATCGGCCGGGAATTGTAAGCAATTATGGATGCTCTTAGTATGACTCATGTCTGGTATTAATATCCTCCTTAAATCTTATTTACCCATTCCTCTGGGGGGAAGTGCAATTAATAGTGATTTATTTTTCACTTTCGCAGTCACAGTAAGGAAAAAAGTTTAGAGAAGAGTTAGGCACATTCTGATATTTATTGGTTGTTGGAAGAGAAAAATTGAACGTTTTTGTTGGGGTACGAATTCATGTAAATGAGGATAGATCGATCTTCTACGAATATACGGGAACCCCGTACACGATCTTGATATATCACTTGAAGAACTCCAGGATTAATTTGTGGATAATATGTTTTTCTCAAACTCTACAAACGTATCTTAGTATGACGCTGTGATCCAACATAAATATAAACTACCTGGGCAACCGAGCTTTGCTCGGTGTTTTTTCTCTGTAAAATCTTATTTTTTCGGAAAAGATGCTTATTTAGATAAGAATCACATACTAATTACATATGAATATTTTGCAATCCTACGTAGTGCTCAGGTTGACTACGAATACACATTTTAAATAAACCGTATGATTTCCTTGAACTAATCAAAGAAAGACATATATAATATTAATTTGATGACCAAATTCACTCGATAAGGTTAATCGTATTCGGATATCATATAGCGCCATCTCACAAAGTTTAGAGGTACCAGTAGGCTAACATCCAATAGCAACAGTACAAGTACCTCAAAAATTTACGAGATGGCGCTATACATTGTCAGCACGATCGTTAGAGCCGAGATACACGAAATATATATATATATATATATATATATATATATATATATATATATAATCTTTAGTTTCTTGACCACATATATATTTTCTTCAATTTCTTGGAATAAAGGTCTGATTCAGTCAATTCATATAATTTTTCTTAACGACGTTTCGACATGGTATTTGTCATCATCAGGTTATAACACTAAAATTAAAAATATGGAGTTTCAATATTGTGTTAAGTTAAATATGTCTCAAACTCCATATTTTTTATTTTAGTGTTTCAACCTGATGATGACAAATATCATGTCGAAACGTCGTTAAGAAAAATTATATGAATTGACTGAATCAGACTTCTATTCCGAGAAATTGAAGAAAAAAAAAAAATATATATATATATATATAAATATATATATATATATATAAATATATATATATATATATATATATATAAATATATATACAGAGTGGCCACTTTTTTAATGGGATTGTATTGGTAACTTTTAAACCATAAGAGTTAGAAGGTCGGTCAAATGGAGAAAAAGTTGCATTCATAGAAGCATTGTCAAGCAGTTCAAACAAATTGAGATTATCAGGGCCGGTTATTGAGATATCATATGAAAAGTAAATTCTGTCATTTTGATTTTTCTTTTTTTCCCACTTTATTTCGAATATTATCAAAAAATGTCACAGGAGTTTTTTATTCAACAGTGAATTATCCTCATTTTGACATAATCAGATTTTGTATCCAACGTTTCGTACGCTCTGGGCCACCCTCAACCTCATTTTTTTCAATACGGACCTGCATATTTTATAACACTTTTCGAAATAATTTTTAACGCTGAATTCAACGATATATCATACAATGTCATTCAAAGTTGATTTTCAGGTGATTTTGACCCTTATCCAAATTTCTTTGGGTCGGATCTGTATTACATTTAGGTACCTTTAGTTTAATTAACAACATGCAATACATTTCGATAAGAAAATCAACCCACTCATCTTCAACTGAATGGAACGTAACAGAATCAAAGCAAGAAACAAGTAAGAATTATTTACAAATTTCAAGAGGTGAAAAACCTAATTCATAATAATTAAACGAAACTATCATTTAATGAAAGAAAAATCAAATGATTATTCAAAAGTAAATGATGAACATTAATGAAGTAAGTGTTCGAAATGTCCACCATTTTGTAAAATGCACTTTGCGGTTCTGGAACCCATACTTCTTATACATCTGCTTATTTCGTCTCCGTGAATACCTTCCAATACATTCTCAATCTTCTAAAAAACCTCGGTAAAAAAAAATTTTCATGTCGATTTTTCAAAAAGTTACACCATTGTTATTTAACTAATTTTTTTTCAATCTCTGTTTTTATAAATTACGACATAAAAGTTTAAATAATTGGTCTATAAAATTTTCGCTTCGTGGAGCTCTTTTCATTTAGGTACTTAATGAAGCAATGCAAATTTTTTTTATCAAAGTTTATTATTTTGTTAATTATAATGTTTTTGAATTAATAAAAAATGAAATTTCAAAAAAAAATTATCAAAAAAATTTTTTTTTAGTAATATCTTATTATTGCTGTTTTTGCATCTAATATAGGTATTAATTAACATTGGGGAAAAAATTTTTACCTCATTTGTTAAGAAATTGTTTATAAACAGACTATTTTGGGATTTAAAAAAAAATTTACCATCTTATTGCATAGGTAAAATTATGATTTAAAAAAAATTCTTAAATAATTTTTTTTATTGTTTATAATCGTTTTTTTTATATTTCAATTGTTTAAATAATTAGTTAAGAAATTATTTTATTCTTAAAAATCATCATTGACCTTTTTCAATGAATTAACAGAGACATATTTTTTTTTATGAATAATTTCATTGTTTATTAACTTAACAATTTGTTATAAACAAATAATATTAACCGTTATATTTTTCTCGGAAACTTCAAAAAATAACAAAAACAACTATGTATAACAAAGTATGGAAAAATTTTTTTTATATCTATTTAACACGTTTTTGAACTTGTTGATTAGACTACAAGTTCATGTATATGTGGTTGTCTATAAAAAATTTGGTAAAAGATAAATTCGGCAGTTGATAAACTTCAAATTTCTTTTAACCAGGCGGGTGTCGCTAAATGATACAGCTAACGTATTGGTTCCAGAAACAGGAAAAATATCAACTTCTGACAGGACGATGAAACCGATCAAAATTCATGCACTTTTCTTGACTTGTTATTGTGCCCATCAACTGTTTTTCGCGCATTGAAGTATATAAGTGTATAGTGACACGCAAAGTTTTCTCAACATGTGGTTATAATTATTCTCAGAATGTATTGAGGGTATTCATCGAATAAATAAATAAAATTGTAACAAAACTATAATGTTAGTTATATGTAGTAATAGAGGATCTTGAACACAGGTAGTCTTATTTCATTCGATATGGGTTTCTGATGGGTTGCTTGAACCATTAGTGAATATGTAGGATTGAAAATTAATTTATTTATGAGGTGTTTTGGATAAGAATTTTCTAGTGATATTTTTTTTAGAAGAAAATCGATTCCTCGATCAATTTTACGAGAAGATATGCTTTTCAAAAGTCGCTACAAGCAGCCGTTTTCGATGCATGTTTATGTCAAAAAGTGGAAGAATTTTGAATCTTTTTTTTTTATTCAACATTGGAATATTTCAAACGCTAATTTTCAAACAACAATAAACCGGGACACCGTCATGCATGAACCACATTTAATTTCGTAGTCTAAGCAGCTTATCTTCCAGTAAAATAGGCAAATATTCTTCAAGAAAATGACGATATCTCTCTCCGTTTAATCTTCCCGGAATAAAGAATGGACCTATCAAATAATCCAAGGATTCCTGCCCACATGTTGAGAAAGAACTGTTCTTGGAAATGCGATTCCTGTATCGCATGGGGGTTTTCCCCTGACCACAAATGATTGTTGTGAAAATTGCGTATAGCGTTGCGAGAGAAATTTGCTCCATCGGTAAACAGGATTTGATTTTCAAATAAAGGATTTTGAATAGGGCATTGGAGAAACCAACGACAGAAGTTGATACGTAACGGAAAGTCACGAGGGAGTAGTGCCTGCACTCTTTGGATATGGTAGGGATATAACAAATTATCAATTAAAATTTTCAATACCAGAACATGAGAAATGTTTAACGTCAGTGCTATTGTTCTGAAGCTTGTTTCCGGGTGTTCTCCTACCAGAGTAGGAACTGCTTCCTTGGTTTTTTCTGGGGTTTTTAGCGTCCGATGTGCACCCGACAGATGACTAGCTTTCTCAAAACTTCTTGTTCCCTTAACCGAGCGTGAATTTTTGAAAACGTTTTTGAAGTAGGAGTTGTGCGGTTCGGATAACGCTCCTGATACAAACGTCTAGCCTCATATGCATTTCCGTTAGCAAGTCCGTATGTAAAATGTATGTCAGCAATAGAGTTTACCATTTTTTAACAAATAATCACAATAATAATAAATGAAACTATTCAACTATGTGTCAAGATATTATTTTTGACATGACAGCACAAAAAAACATTGGAATGAACTTACTAGCCTACTTGATACTTTTATTTTCAAAGAGTTTGCGAATCAACGAGAAGAAGATTTACTAAAATGTTTACTAGAAAAAGTTTTTATTCACTGTCCGAGTTTTATACCGAATGTTCGGGTATGTTGTGTTGTTATATTTGATTTTTTAAGCTTTAGGATTAAGTTAGGTTGAGTTACTGTCCGAGTTTCATACCGAATGTTCAGGTACATTTTATTTTTTGTGTTAAATCTTTTAAGCTCTGGGATTAAGTTAGGTTAAGTCACACAATTGACTATTCTTATACACATTTATATTTGCCTCCAAAGAAAATAAATGCTACTACTACTACTACTATGCATCGATTAATTTAAATCAAAATATCTCGAAAACGGGTGCTTGTAGCGACTTTTGATAAGCATACTTTTTCCACGTAAAAATAATAGAGGAATCGATTATACAGTGCTAGTCAAAAGTCCCCTCCCCCCTCGTATCTTTTGAACGGGTATACTTATAATAACGAAATTTGGAGGGTGGAAATAAACGGATGTAGGCTTCTCAACTGGTCATAACAGGTGACGCAATAGTCATAAATGACGTCACAAGGCCACTGTGACCAATAATTTTAAATGGGAGCCTATGGCAAGTGACAGCTCATTTGAAAGGTATTAAAAATACCTATTCAGTCATACCAATTTTGTTTGGGTTTCGGCTGATTTTGATTGATAAATTGAAGAAATACGAAAATTATAGTTTCGCATTTAATTAATAAAGATTTAAGAACCAGTTCTTATAATAAGTGTTCAAAATGTGCTCCATCTACTTCCTGGCAGTAATGCATCCTATTGCTGAACTCTTGTCGTACTCGTCCCAGTGTGTCAGCGGAAATTGCCCTACATTCTTCAACAATTCGTTGTTTCAGAATGGCAATACTGTCAGGTGCTGTAGCGTAAACCTTAGATTTCAAGTACCCCCATAGAAAAAAATCTAATGGTGTAAGGTCCGGTGACCGAGCTGGCCATTCGATCGAACCTCGTCGTCCAATCCATCTACCACGATATTCTTCATCTAGGTAACGTCTTACTGCACCGTAATAGTGTGCAGGAGCACCATCTTGTTGAAACGTTATTTCCAAGTTGTCGAATTCATCTGGATTATCTTCTAGAATTTCAAGAATTAACGCCTCAATATCATTTTGTAACATCTCCAGATACAATTCACCGGTTAAGTTAGCATTGAGAAAAAGAGGCCCAACTATGTGGTTTCCCAAAATACCTGCCCAAACATTTACTTTTCTGGAAATTGAGTATGTTTTTCACGAAAGATGTGAGGATTTGTGTCACTCCAATACCTCACATTTTGAGTGTTAACATTTCCATTGAGAAAGAAAGTACTTTCGTCACTAAAACAAATTGTCTGTATGTAGCCTGGTTGTTGGTTCATTTTATTGGACATAGTTTCACAGAATTCTAGTCTTCGGTCGGGGTCATCATCTGAAAGTTGGTGCACCATTTTAATTTGTATGGATGAAATTTGTTTTAGCCAACACCCTATGTACTGTCCTATGACAGACTTAACAGATAGACGCAACTTGGGCTGTGGAAGAAGTAGGGTTTACTACCATTTCTCCAATTATGTCAATTTTTTTGTCATCACTAATTGTTGGTCGACCAGATCGTTTGGCATCTTGAACACTACCTGATGCTTCAAACTTCCGAAGAAGCTCCCTCAAATAAACCCCTCGATATAGGGCGATCGGGGTACCTCTCATTAAACAGTCGTTCCGCTGCATGGAAGTTGTTTCTACATTCACCAATTATTAAGATAGCTGCTACTTTGTCGGCTACAGTACGTACCATTTTGCCTATGTAAACACTTAAACGTCTCGTTAAACAATAGCTTAGGTAAATTTTCAAGGTATAAACACTTTTGACAAGTAGAGAATTCAAAAACGTCAACCTTTTTGACAATTAACCAGAGGCGTACTTTGAAATCTTTATTAATTAAATGCGAAACTATAATTTTCGTATTTCTTCAATTTATCAATCAAAATCAGCCGAAACCCAAACAAAATTGGTATGACTGAATAGGTATTTTCAATACCTTTCAAACGAGCTGTCACTTGCCATAGGGTCCCATTTAAAATTATTGGTCACAGTGGCCTTGTGACGTCATTTATGACTATTGCGTCACCTGTTATGACCAGTTGAGAAGCCTACATCCGTTTATTTCCACCCTCCAAATTTCATTATTATAAGTATACCCGTTCAAAAGATACGAGGGGGGGAGGGGACTTTTGACTATATTATTATTTAAAAAATTATTTACGAAAAACCAAAATAAAAATAAATGTTTAACACCTTGTGTATCAAAAATGAAGGCCTTGCGGACCCATGCTTCTATATAGCACCCTGTATATATATATATATGAAAGGAGGATTAGATATATATATATATATAAAAGGAGGATTAGATATATATATATATATATATAAAAGGAGGATTAGATATATATAGGACTGGAGTTTTCTTGGGTATTTGGTTCGTAGTTGGAGTTTTATATAAAAAAATGTCAGATGAAGCTTAGCAATCTCAAGCGAAACGTCACATCCCTTGAATACAAGATGAAAATCTACTAGTTTTATTCGTTTACTCCTACCACGAACCAAATACCCAAGAAAACTCCAGTCCTATACAATTGATGGTTCAAGATACCAAAAAGAAAATATATATATTTATATATATATAAATCCTCCTTTTATATATATATATATATATATATATAAAAGGAGGATTTCTCCTCTAATCCTCCTTTCGTAAATACTTTTCCAGTCAAGATAGTATTTTTATATATATATATATATATATATATATATATATATATATATATATATATATATATATATATATATATATATATATATATATATATATATATATATATATATCTACAAGAATATCTCGTTTAAAGTAATAAGATTCGGATTCTTTGTAAGCGGGGTTATAGGTAAATATTTACAGTAGGCCAGAAATACACATGCAATGACATTAATCTTATCAATCAGTCAATAAGAATCCGGTATTATCTTAATTCTCTCGATCAACATAAAACTCAGATTAGTCTAAACCCTTGGCACTCAATGCAAGTTGCAGATTAACTTGGCAATTTGGAATGCTCTGAGTATGAATCATGGGGCATTAATATTCCCTTTGAATCGTGTTCATTCTGTTGTCTAGGAGAGATGATTAAATAAATGTATTTCAGAAAACAAGGGAATTAGGAGTCTCTTTATGAAAAATTCAATATAAATTGAAACAAGTGGTAGACCACAAGCGAAAAACAACTACTTTCCTGGCAAGTACCACGTAGAACGTTGAATGATATCATAATGACTTCAGTTTGCATTTATAGTTGAAATGGACAATTCAATGAAAGAATCCGATGGTGCGGCTACTCGAAAAGGCAGATTTCACAATTCATTTATTGATTATTATTATCAATAAGCTGACATATAAGCTGTCAGAAGAAAATGGTTCATATTAGTTGTAGAAGGTTTTATATCTTCTCTAATACTATTTCAATGAATTCCGACTCAAATTAAATATAGTACCAAACTGGTTTCCTCTCGGTTCAAGGCAATTCTGAGATTTCATAAAGATAACAAAAACTTGAAAAAATAAGGTCAAAGCACTTCTGTAGTTACTACTGAGTACACTCACTTACTTCCATTCTCTATAGGTGTGTCACAACACACAATAACGTTCGTACGATGCAAACGCAGAAATTCAAATAAAATAATTTTGTTCTTAACCTGATGATGACAAATACTATGTCGGAACGTCGTTGAGAGAAATTATACAAATTGACTGAATCAGACCTTTATTCCGAGAAATTTCAAGAAAATATATATGTGGTGAAGAAACTAAAGAGAATATATATATATATATGATTTTCATATATATATATAATATATATATATATATATATATATATATATATATATATATATATATATATATATATATATATGAACTGGAGGATATTTTGAGTTGTCAAAAATAATTATAGAATTCTCTAAATTTTATTATTGTTTAATATTCATACTGTGTTTTTCCGTCATCCCATACCTACCAATCAGTGTCAGCTTTGAAAAATGCCATTATGTATATATTCATAAAGAATTTCATTAAATTCCCAATGTCAGCCATGAATTTTAATCCTGTTATCCACTGACACCTTGTAGCACAATTTAATTTTCACAAATGTGCGATGATAGGCATTTTCGCTAATATTCGTGACAAATGATTCTTCTTACGAATGTGTGACATATTCCAAACGAATTCGCTCTGAATTTCAAACATGACATGAACTGAGAAATGGGTAAATGTTTAATATAGGCGGGGGCTTTTCTGAATATTCGTTTATTTTACCGATTTTATTCGAAAACCGAAATTAATTCTGGTACTATCAATATTGTTGGAATGGAAACTCAATACTGCTAGTATTTTATCTGTAAAACGGTTGTTACCCGTAAAAGATCTCATATTGGAACAACAAATTAGCGTAACTGTCTACGGTTTTCAGTTTCTAGAATACTATCGATTGTTGCCAAAAGATCGTGTTAAAGTGAAAACTGAATGAATATTACCACATATGATTCCCTTAGCTAGACGCACAACTTTTATCCATAATGGATTAAATGGTGGAAGGGTCCGGTTTCCAATCGCTGTGACCCAGTCGAAGAGTGTTTGAACCCCACTGTCGGTGTTTTTTTTTTCAAAGCTCCAAGGTGTGGAACCGGATCCAACGGTGAGTCGACGTTTTTTTTACTTGATTACAGAAAACTTCTTTGAGTTAATGAGGCAACTAAAATGAAACGTTAAAAACCTTTAATTTGCTTAAAATTCACGTTTTGATCAAATCTATATAAATATATATATATATATATATATATATATATATATATATCATATATATATATATTTATATATATATATATATATATATATATCATATATATATATTGTTATGATGCGGGTGATTGTGGTTTGTTTTATTTTATTATTTTCACAATCAGACATCAAAACAATTTTTTTTTCTATTTTCAAATCCTTTGCCCTATGGATTTAATTTAATATGTTCATAAATAAATACCCATATAAATATTTCAAATGTCCTGCTTACCATTTGACTCTTTTACCTTAATTTCTTTACCTCAGCTAACTCAATCGGTACGCCTATGGAATCTCAGGAGCAAGTTCAACTGTGGAGCCCTCTGGTAGTGTTCTTGATGTCAGTTTCAGAAACATGGCAAACTGTTATGATCAATTATTGAAAATAAGTCAGAAATTCATCAAAATAATAATTTCCTTTATTCAGCAAGACTTACTGTTATCTATCCTGCGATAATTAACTTAACTTAGTGTTTCATAGCAGAATATACATGAAAAGTGCAAATATGTGACTATAAAATAAAATGAACTGTAACCCACTTTTGTAGGTTATGTTGATTTCAGTGAAATAGTTAGTCTATATACGAAATTATGAAATTTTTTCATCGAAGGAGTTTTTAAAATGCACTGAGTTTTGTAACTTTTATGGTTCTAATGTACCTGTGGTTTCTTGAAATGCAAATGTTCAGTGTCTTGGATCACTCTCCTGTATTTGGAAACTGCCGTTCCAGTCTGCAGCCCCCTTGTTCGACTGTGAATTCATCCTCGGACTGGTATATGTATGGAATGAGAAGGTAAGATTCGTTATGTACCTGGTTTTTATCAGCTAATGTTCTTTCTGGTATTTTCTTGTGGTGTAGTGGCAAATAACTGGGTTTGTAGCGAATTATGCTTGATTTTCCAAACTTTTGTTGAGTTCGTTCTTCAAAAAATATTTTTTTAATCTCCTTTAGCTTGATGATTTTTTCCTCGATACCACCTATCTTTTGTTTTCTTCACGAATTCTCGGTTTTCACGCACTTCCTGTTGCACTTTTCATTATTTTCGTTCATTTGACAGATTTTATTCACTAATAGTTTCAAAATACCTTACTATAGACACATGATATATTCAAAATCATTTTTCACGTTTCCTATTTTTCATATTTTCAATATTCATAATTTTGCATCAAGATCTTTCCTGACATCTCATTAGCTATTGTGTTCAGATCTAATTTCATATACAGAATGTTCTACCTTCAACATTTTGTTGTCTGCTTGTGCTCAAGAATATATTAGTAAATTTTGATTTCTATAATTTTTATAAATTATGCCAATTGCTTGTAATGTTGAAAACATGTTTGTTTAAAACATATGTATCGACTAATGTTATATAAGGTTTCAGAAAAACGGTAGAATCCTCAGAAAAACTGTAAAATAACCTAGCATAATTTACTAATTACATGAACATTTGTTATTTATGTGCTTTTTCAGTTTATAATTTTCATTTTAACTCTTTGAACATTGAACAAGTACTTCTAAACATAACAATATATATATATATATATATATATATATATATATATATATATATATATATATATATATATATATATATATATATATATATATATATATATATATTCAATATGATTAAATCAACGATATTTTGTTTACTAATTTTGATATTCTTCGGTGATTTCTGAAGGGCTCTGGCTAAGAGCCAGCAAAAAGGGCGTGAATATTATTTATATGATGAATTATGGAGAAGAGCAGTGAGGGTCCGTGCTTTTCGTGAAAAAAAAAGGGGAATGATTGTAGACTGGTGGTCGAATCAGTATTAATGTGGTGTCGATGCTGTTGTATAGCCTTCTAACGAAAAAAATTACATTATTCGCGAGATCTCCGCAACCTCGTAAGAACATGAAGTTTGTTTTATTTCGGTCCCATTTCTATTACTCCAAAATGACCGAATCCACTGATTTGTGTTTGATATAATAATTTGATAACCTTGAAACGTTGACTTCAGAGTTTTTAGAGCCGTTTAGCTGTCTGAGGTCCAGAGTTACAGAAAAGTGTCGCTAGGATTTTAAAATCATCGCCTTGAAACTTCCACCTAGCCCTTCTATTCTTCTCAGAATTATCCGTATATCAGTTTTTTTTTAATGTCGAGAAAATCCTTTCGGAAGTATCTTGAGTCCTGGAGTCCGTGCTCCATGTACCACTTGAAACTCTGTAGGCTTGTCTGCTTTCGTCGAGTTTCTACAAGTCCTTAACTGAGTGTATAGTTTTGGTTCACCAGTTGGTTGCTCAAGAATTGACTGTCTTCTATCCAGAGCTCCGCAATTGCACAGTATGCGTGATACTGTTTCTGATTCCTGTCCACTTAGTCTGCATGTCAGTTCGCCATTAAACAGTCCCATTCCATTGAGATGCCTCGTTATGATTTTCCATTGCTCTGATGTATATCCTTCCTATGTATCCTTCCATAGCTGTGGTTCTCTGGTCGGTCCTTATTGGTGGTCGTTTATGACCACTTCAAACTTCATGCTATGGCATGTTACTTTTGAGAGAGGCTAGTGGCTGCACTTTCTTCAGCTCGACTTGTGCTGAATGTTTTCGTATTTCCTTATTGTGAAGGCATTTCTGGTTTGATATGACCCATAGATCATAGCCTGTTCCAAAACCTATGGCTCCACGAAAATATTTACTCTATTCATGTACCGTTCAGCTCAAGTAACATCAGCCTTTGTAGCTTACTGTGCAAACAATGATAACGCTATAATTGTTACATACATACTGTAAAGGAAATAAAATATTTATTTCAGGTTCTAGACTCTAGGTTCTTCGCCTACTGAAGAGAGGAAATTAATGAATGACAGACGACGTCGTAAATCAGTCCAGGATTCAAAATGACGTGCATATAGGTAGACGCATGAGCGAGGCGAATAAGCCGTGGTACATCGTCGGCAGCGGCGAAAATGTGTGTGATTTGCGGGTGTATCGTCCCTGTCGCGTAAATATTTCAATTAGATTAGTGCGGTGTAGTTGTTATCGTGGTGTAGCCCTATGATTGATGATGTACTAATCTGTCATGATGCCGGACAGTGCACGCGTTACAATTTATTGCGGAACACGGCGCCGGGACCCTACGATGCCCCTGGGGCTCGACCCACACAGACCACCGGCGTTCTCCTCTTTCGGTTGCATTATGGATGCCGCAGGAATATTGTTACAATCCATTTTAATAAAACATGATATTGTCCGCTACACGGAGAAAAATACATGATTTGTACAAAATGTTGTCAATATCCGATATAAGTGAGATAGCAAATGAATGAAATGGGAATAAGAAAGTAGAACTATTTTTCTCCACGATCATTAGTGATTGTAATGATTCCAAAATCATTTTTAATAATAGAATGTAAAAATTCTTACTCTTGAGTAATCGAACTAAAAGACATGGATTGCCATGGATTTCAAAACTGGTGACGTCGTTATAATTATTTTTAGACAAGTTATAATTTAAATAAAATAATGAGTGGAAAATCGAGTAAATCAGACATGGAATTTCATAATACTCTACCTGAAATTACAAATTATGCAAATAATATAAGCGGGAACCTGCTACCACAAAAATCGAGACATGAATATGAAAAGTATTATGCACTGTTAATATTACGGAAACTATTTCCAGCACCAGGATCGTGTCTATAGAAAAATAGTAATGATTGTTTCCCTCACAATTTTTGAACCAATGTGATATGTGATTTTATAAAGGCAATCAATCAAATCAGTTTCGTCGTAATAAATGTCTTCAGCTCTTTTATACTCATGTCATCTCGCTCTTTTATACTACAAATGAATACTAGCTTCCTGATAAATGCACACTAGACCTTTTGCTATTGGAAGTCATCCATTCACTTTTGGATCAATCTTATTGCTATTATGTCCTGCAAATTCATAGAGGAAGGAAATATTTTTCTGAAACACAGTTATTAACATTCATTTAATATGTATGGTTTGCAAATAACAGTAGATTAGGTTGTAACGAATAGTTGTAATATAAATGCTTAGTTAATAAATAATTCAATAATAATGAAAACAGGGCAATATTGAAAATTTCAACCACAATTTTATAGTGAGTATTTATAAAAATGAATAAATATTAGAGAGTCAATATTTGAAAGAAACTCAGATTTTTGCTTATACATGTTGTTGAATCATGATGGTCATGACCATGATAAATTAGATTGAATATTCAATCTAACAAACTATAATTGGAATGGAGTGCCCCTAGGAAGTATTTGGGGACCACTTCTATCTATTATATATTCAAATGACATACAGTAACTTTTTTACAGGTTTGCTGCGGATACTTCGGTGTTCAGGTGTTCAACTCTGGAAATAATCTTGAGAATGTAATTACAAATATGAATGTCCAGTTGAATAATATTCAAAAATACCTAAAATAAACTGAAACTCTTGTCAACACAATGAAAGCAATTGCCATTTCATCTGGATATGAGCTGCATAATCAGTGTAATTATTCAAATGCTATCAGTATGAATGGTGAAAATGTCGAAATTGTGTCCAAAATTCAATATTTTGGTTCTATTGTCCACAGTTATTTGATATTAAAGAACGCTGATTATATTATTAAAAAAATATCAAAGTCTATTTTTTCAATGAAATCTCAAATTGTTTTGAACACACATACTGAACTTCAAATTGATTATTTAATTTTATTAGGATTATAGATAGATATTTTTATTGTATATAAAAGAATTAAAATTCTTATTACAAGTGGTTGAGCTTAAATCTATTTGACAGAAGTGTTGATTGGTGATTCACAGCACAAAAAAAGAGAGAAAAAGAAACCAGTGGTTTCTTTATGAAGAGCAGAAACCTCATCGTAACTACATTGATCGAAGTAGAAAAATATATAGACATAGAAAAAGAAAGAAAATTAAAGATGTATAAAAATAAGCAAATTTATTAAGCACAGCAAGACAAGTAATGAACAGTTATCAAGGACTTACAAGCCCTATTCATTGATTAAAAATGATCTTAATTCAAGCATGTTCATTATCGCGAATACCAAATGCTTTAAAGAGGTGAGTGAGCCATAATTAATATTTCATCGTTCATGTTACTTATTTCTTGAAAAATGTTTGAGATTCGTACACCTTTATATATAGGACACTCGAACAGAATGTGATTCATTAAAATTATTGTGTTTTCTACTATGTTAATTCAATCAGATCAAAAATCCTAGATTGTAGAAAGCGCAGTCTCATGTGTTAAATACATTACAGGGTTTGCCAGTAAAAAAATAATATTTTTTTATTCAAAGAAATTGCTTCTATCTATCTATACATATATATAATTACATGTCCTATCTCACTGATTCACTGACTGACGATCAACACCCAGACCAAACCCGCTGGACCTAGATAGATAAACTTTTGACAGCGTATTTCTATGATGACATAGATAACCACTATTATTCCATCCCCAAAGGCGTAAGAAAGTGGGTGAGAAGGAGAGTGAAAGTGTCGTTAGTTTTGAAAGAGTCATGAAAATTGTTATTTGGACTTTTCTTTTCAATTAAAGAAACACGTGTTTTAGTATTTTTTTAAATTCCGCCCTGAAGGCACTCAAATGGGGGTTGAAAGTAAGTTTGCATAGGGGTACTGTTAGTTTTCAATTTGAGGTCATAAGAATTGGTATTTGAGGTATTTTTTTCAGTGTTTTTGGAAAATCAACTTGTAAATGGGGGGTTAAATGGGACCTGGAAGTTTGTATGGGGGTTCCGTTGGTTTTGAAGTTGGGGCAATTGAAGTTGATAATTGAAGTCTTTATACAAATAAAGAAATACTGTGTTTTTGAGAATTCGACCCGTGAAGAGGTGAAATGGAGGGAGAAAATTCGTATAAGGGTTCCGTTAGTTTTCTAGTTAGGGTCGTGAAAATTGGTATTTGAGGTCTTTGTTACAAATAAAAAAAAATGTATTTCATTGTTTTTAGAAATTCAACCCATATTGGGGTGAAATGGAGGTCACATTTTTTATGGGGGTTCCGTTAGTTTTTAAGTTAAGACAATGAAAATTGGTTTTTGGTCTATTAGAAATGAATAAATCGTGGTCTATCTTATTTGAAAATTCCGTTCCGAAAGGGATTAGTCAATTTGTAATAGTCGTCACAAAGCATTACTTTCGCTGTAAAATCAATTATGCCACACATACGAGATAACGGGACGAATGTATAACGGGATGACGGAAAGCGGGATAACGGGATAACAGAAAACGGGATAACGGGAAGCGGACAAAGCCATCGGCATTAGCTAGACACAAAAAAAGCAGGAAAAAATACAAATTCCACGCGGACGAAGTCGCGGGTACCAGCTAGTATAAAGTACTGAATAAATTCATTTTTAGCCAAACTATCCATATCTGAGGAATCTCCTGAAACAGAGAAAATTAAATATACAGGGTGATCCACGTTTGACTAATGACGACCGCGACAATTTTTCCAAACGGAACACCCTATATATTATTCAATTTTTGGAATCTCCATGGAAAGCTGATTTCAAAAATATATCACACATAGGATATACAATGCGTCCGTTAAATTCAGTGCTCTCGTAAAGTAGTGGATACAATTAAGGGAATAATTTGGGGAAAGAATGCTCGAAGCCGTCGAATTTTATTTTCATTTGGGCATTCTTTCATATTCAATTAATACATACAGAATGAATCGTGTAGGAGAAATGACGTCATCGGTATTATTTAAACGGCAACTCCATTTTTCATTACGGAATGTGAAAAGGTGATTATGAGTATGGGTGAAATGAAAATAAAATAAAAAAAACATTTTGAAATATGAAAATACTACATTCAATGGAGATGATAGCTTCAAACAACGATCAAATTAAGTGTTCAAATTGTGCACCGTTCGCTATCTGACAGTAGCCAAGACGATGAATAACGTGAAAAGGTATACATTGTATCTCGTGACGAATTCTTGCTTTTAAATCTTCTGAATTCTCCGGCCTATTAACATACACTTTAAGTATCCCCACAAGAAGTAGTCAAGTAGTGTCAAATCTGGAGATCTATCTGGCCATTCAATCGGTCCCCTTCTCCCTATCCAACGATTCGGAAACACCACATCCAAATAGTCGCGGATATCTGCTGCATAATGGGGAGATGCACCATCTTAGAAGAAATCAGTTCTCGGAAGATCAGGTTCCTCTAGATACCATCGGGAATTTTTGGTAGCCCAATAACGGCAATTTTGCATTGACGTGGCTGTTCAAAACAAACGTAGCCTCGTCAGAAAAAATAATATTTTTTACAAAATTTTTATCGTTATTGCATAGCTGTTGCAGTTGTTCGCAGAATTGATTTCGTCGATCAAAGTCGTCTTCATTCAGCTCATGGGTGAGGCGTACCTTATAAGGATGCTGCTTTGCTTTTCTCGGAATTTTTTGGACTGTAGACGCTGCCATATTGAAATCAGAAGCCAATTGGTTGAGTGTTATGTGATGATTTTCATGCACTGCCAACACAAAATTAAGCTGATCGTCTCTGGTGGTGAGGGTCGACCATGTTTTGGTTAATAGGTTGCCGATCAGGATGAGTTACATTGAACAATTCAACTACTTCTCTTTGGGTGCGCATTCTGTCTCCAAATCGTATCATGCAAAGAATGTCATGCTTTCTCGTCCATTTAATTTAATCATTTTCCATGAAAAGACAAAGTTACTACTCAATAATGTATCGACGAACGATAAGATATGTTATTCTTCAAAGAAATAACTTCACAACAACTATTCAGCAATAAAAACAAAATTCTGGTCGAGAGCTACTGTCAAATAATGGATATAGTCAGATAGCAAACGGTGCACAATTTGAACATTTCATTTCATCGTTGTTTGAAGCTATCATTGCCATTAAATTTAGTCTTTTTATATTTCAAAATAGTTTTTCCTATTTTATTTTCATTTCACCCATACTCATAATCACCTTTTCACATTCCGTAATGAACAATTGAGTTGCAATTCTCCTACACGAATCATTCTGTATGTATTAATTAAATTCGAAAGAATACCCAAATGAAAATAACATTCGAAGAATTCGAGCGTTCTTTCCAAAAATGATTCCTTTAATTTTTCACGAATTTATTCACTACTTTACGAGAGCACTGAATTTAACGGATGCACTGTATACAAACCCTATGTGTGATATATTTTTGAAATCAACTTTCCATGGAGATTCCAAAAATTGAATAATATATGGGGCGTTCCATTTGAAAAAATTGTTGCGGACGTCATATTCAATTTTTTCTTGAAAATTGAGATTTAAAATCGACCTGTTCCAGGAGATTCTTCAGAACTGGATAGTCCGGCTGAAAATAAATGTATTGAGTACTTTACGAAACCACTATATAAAGAAAAGTTATTAATTCAGATTTTCTCCAAATATCAATCGATTCTGTTATATTCACATTAATTTTCATTTTCTGAAGCCGTATCATTCGGAAGGAATTATCGCCACTTCTCCTTGGAAATTCAAATATTTATTCGCTTCGTTTTCGTGATTCAATCAGATATCAAGCCCAAATTCCCACTCTGCTCAATTTCCAAGCAAAATTTGTATGTACGATAAAATCGCTACTACCACTTATGATCATGAAAATTGTTCGATTCCATTTATACGATCTAGCTGATCTGTACGTGAATAGGGAAGGAAAAACGAACGAAATAATTTATTTCATTTCAATTAACTATTTATAACTGATCTTTTTCTGAAAAGTTGCTGAAGTTTTGGAATTTTTCGATAGAATGAGTTCTTCAAAAATAATACAATAATATTTATTTCCAGAAGCAATATTATGTACATTTCAATTATTGATTGTGAAAAATATATAGATAGAATAAAAAAAAAATAACTTTTTCAACAAACTTTGAGTTAATATCGTGAAAATAACCCAAGTGTGAAATATCAAACACTTCGAAATTCTCGCTGTCACTTCTCTCAGTGTAACTCTCGGTTCTCGAATATCCCCTCATATGAAACGAAATTATTGCAGTAGGATGTTGAGATATTACCAGACATCACTGGAGTTTTAGTGTTATGTTACCCTGAATCTGAATTGATGTGCGGATGTCTTTGTGTTATCCGAGAAGGGCACTTCATCCCGCATATTAGATGAACATATTCTCTCGTTCATTCTGCCCTCACTTGATGTACACATTAACCTGTTTGATGACGATACAGAGATTGCGAATTAGTATACTGTTTGAAGCGAGAGTATGTTATTTGAATATTCTGCTAATATAACTCAAGTTATAGAAATATGCACAGGCAATAAATGTCAATTTAATTAATGTATAGTCTCATGAGGAAGTCAGAACGTTATAATAATAATAATAATATTTACTAACCATTAGATAGCAAATCAAAATAGTACAGTACATAATTACAAAACACATGGCGAATAAATGGGAGAAGAGTCCACAAAAGTTTAACTTGTGCGTGGACAGGTTATTCTATCTGTATATTTGTGCAAGTTGAAACTATAATATAATTTTTCCTGAATATGGTTTAGTAAGAAAAATAGTATAAATAAATATGATGATAATATAATGGCAAGAGGTACGAGGTAGTTATATACTTGGCAAAATTATGAAATATAAATACATATATAAATATAATTATATATATATATATATATATATATATATATATATATATATATATATATATATATTTGGCTTGTTTTTCCTGGGTTTTAGGTTCGTGGGTCTGACTTTCATAAATTAATTACAACTTTGTTTTGGTATAACATGTGTAATTTAGTTTCGACGGGTGGATCCTTGTCTTCATCAGGATTAAAAACATTACAACTCTACAACGTAAAAGCAATGAATAAGTAAAATTGTAAAAATTATAAACAAATAATAATTACGGTTAATAAAAATGTTAATGCCGTACCTTCAAACATAGGATTCGTTTGGACCTTTTTGGTTTGTTATGGTTTTTCGTTTTATATCCATAATAAGGTAGTGGTTGATATATATATATATATATATATATATATATATATATATATATATATATATATAGATATATATATATAAAACAACATGTACATAATAGACACAATACTTTCAAAATGTTAGAAATTAGATATATATATATATATATATATATGAAATTTGATTTATAACATGTAAATATGTGAACAAATAACAGAAATAAAAGTATATAATACATCGGAGCTAGTTTCATTAGTAATATTGCTTGATGCTGTATATTCAAATCAATTTGCGCTGACAAGTCTCAGTCTGCGTCAACTCTGTTATAGCTCAAAGGTCAAATAAAACAACAAAAATATCTATATGACAAAAAATTATCATCGGCTAAAAAAGCATCACACGATAGAAATATCACCGAGTCACCGTGCCCGCAAAAAGCTATGTGGAATATCATCAAAAACAAAAATAAAAACGAGCCAACTCCGTCAGATTGTCCGATCTCCTCTGATGAATTCAACGAATATTTTAGCAATGTTGCCAATGTTATAATAAACGACCTACCAAACACGGGCATATCCTTCGAACAGTTTTTACCGGAACCAGGTCATGATATAAAGACGTTCTACTTCAGGCAAGTCAGCTTCATACATGTAAGAGATGTGATCAATAAATTGAAAAAAACGAATAGCAAAGACGCTTATTCCTTGAATCTCAAAGTTTTACTAGCAATCAAGGATATCATACTTATTCCTCTAACGAAATTATTAAATTAATGCATTGCCCTAAAAAAGTTTCCCGATGTTCTGAAAATATCCAAAGTGGTGCCCATACATAAAGCCCATACACAGAGCCTTCAAATTTCAGACCAATTTCGATTATTCCAATTTTTGCCAAATTATTCGAAGTTATCTTAAAAATCCAAATGACATCTCATTTTGAATCAGAAAATCTCTTTTTTCAAGAACAATTTGGGTTCAGAAATAAACATTCAACCACATCGGCAATTGGCAGATTGACACAAATAGTGAACAAAGGCTTCGAAAACAATGATTTCATTTATGCAAATTACCTGAACTTGACAAAGGCGTTTTATTGCGTTTCACATGATATTTTACTAAAAAACTTCAATATTATAATTTCCACGAAGAAAGTATCAACCTGATAAAATCCTACCTAGAAAACCGAGTCCAGTTTGTCCTTTTCCAAAATAAAAAATCTTCTCTACTCAATATACAATATGGTGTCCCTCAAGGGTCCGTTTTAGGACCACTGCTTTTTCTAGTGTTTATAAACGACTTGCCCTATTCATCGCCACTATCAAAGTTCATACTATTTGCTGACGACAGCACGTTCATACATTCAGAAAAAAACTTAAGTACTCTGATTTCCACAGTAGAAACTGAAAAAGAACAAATAGAACGATGGATCCAATCAAATAAACTGAAAGTCAATGAATCGAAAGCAGAACATATGCTCTTCAGTATGAGGAATACTGGCGAAATTAGATTCACATCCAAAAGTACCAAATTTTTTGGAGTTTACACTGACGAAAAACTGACCTGGCAAGAACACTGTGAATTTCTATGTAGGAGATTATCGAGCCTTACCTTCTTACTACGAAGTCTTTCGAAAAATGTGAACCTGAGTACTCTACTTACAGCCTTTCACGGCCTCATTCAGTCCACCATATCCTATGCTTCATTAGTATGGGGATACTCAAGCCAATGCTCTCAAATCTTCAGTATGCAGAGAAGAGCATTGAGAGTTGTTTCTGGTTTGAAATACGGAGACGACTGTAGGGACAAATTCAAACAACATAAAGTATTAACGTTACCCTGTATATACATATTACAATGTCTATTATACATAAAAGAAAACTTACATGAATACACAAACCACTCCCAAATTCATGACTCCCCTACACGAAATCGTCAAAACATCCAAGCCAATTATTTGAGACTGTCAAAAACACGCGATGGAATCTCCTATTGGGCACCCAAGTTATACAACGCCCTCCCTGCGGAAGCCAAGGAACTAGAACTCCACAACTTCAAAATAAAACTCAAACATTTTTTACTGCAACATGCCTTTTATGATGTCAATGAGTTTTTCAATGGTACTCTTACTTTTCAGAACAACTCAATTTTACAAATTTTGACCTAATTGCAATGCCTATCAGACTTTTAATGTGCGATTTTATCTCTTTTTCTAAGCTTTACTGTACCTATATTTTATCTTTATTTTTTATTTTTGCAATTAATGTATGTACAACTTCAAATGACTTGTGTAAACACTTTTGTGTCCCAGCACCAATAAAGAATTGATTGAATTGATTGATTGATAAATACATGCATTGTTCTAGAAACTTATAGGCACCCATCGGAGCTGGTTATCGGAAAGCAGAAAACCCGCGTTTACTGTATTTGTACACTGAGGCAGAACATTTCTAGCAGGCAGTGTTTACATGTTTCGTTAAGCGACTGAGTTTACTCTCGCCCATGCTGACAAATAAGGAAACCATTGGATGAGCATTTTTGGACATATAAGGCGCTTTTGACAACAATCAACACGAAGCTGTCGAAAGAGCATCAGATAACAGACGGGTAGATGGCAAGACATCTAGGAGGATGTCGCAATTGCTTTCTATCAGGATAGCAGAAATGTAAACAGGGCATGATACCTTTTCGATTAGTACAACTAAAGGATATCCACAGCGAAGGGGGAGTTGCATCCCCACTCATGTGGATTCACACAAGTTGCATCGACACAATTGGTTATAATTTATTATTATCTTGGAAATAATAGAAATTTCCACCATAACATCCTCATATGTTCAATAACAACAATTTCGTAATGTAGTATCGATAATTTCATCTCTTTTCACCATGTGCGACTGCTTCGAACTGGTACGTAAAATATTTATTTTTATTTTTCTAATGCATTCTCTGTCGCGTTATTCATTCCAGGGTTTATAGAATAATATTTTCGGAATAATTCAATAATGAAAACGAATTCGACGTGATTTTATGTTTTAAGGAAAAAAAGTGTGGGGTTCGATGTTTCCCTATTTAGGATTTTGCCAGGAAGGAAAACACTGTTCATCCTAAAACTAAATATATTACAATTGAATGTACAAACACCATGAGTACCCGACATGAACTGGCGTTCCACATTTGAATCGCCACTTGAGTCATGCGCACTTATTTTAAACCGTCATCTACCAATTTGGTTATATTTTACAATATACTACAATACCTTCCCCTTTAAAATTTCCAAGAAAAATATATAAATAAACAAATGTATTTTCGTATGCACAGAAAAAAAAATGAAAATTATTCATAATTCAACCGTTTTACTGGTTTTATTATTCTCTTGGGGCGGCTTGAAATAGTGTCATTATCACTCAAAATAGTCTTATTATCACTGAGCACTCCTGTACTAGTATTACCCACTAAACCACCACTTATATCACTGATTTCGCTAGGACTATCATTTACACAGGGGGCATGTATTATCATTTCGACATCACCTGTTTCTTCATTTTTTGAAGATTGTTCCAGCAACCTTTCTGACAATAGAAAGCTGGCTCTCATTTGATTGAGATGGCGTTTCCAAATAACATTATCTAAATCAGGAATTCTAACGAAATATATGGATTTTCCTATTCTTTTATGAATTATTGCTCTTATCCAACTAGGTTTACGAATATTCCTATAATCTTTCACAGTTACTACATCATCAATAGCAAATTCCACGAATCGTTTACCCCAATGGCATTTTCTTTGTATTTTCTGCTTATTGAGGACACGATCTTGCCAAACTCTTCATCTCAACCCATATAGAAGGAATGGAGATCATTCAACATACAATATCGGAAACAGTTTATCTGGGGTATGGACAGAAATCTACACGAGCAACAAGGAACGCAATGATATGATAATACCACATAAACCAGAGAGACGCACTGCTGTGCGCCCCTCCTGTTACCCCACCCGACGCATTAACTGACCACGTGGCAATGCGACACAGCGCACAGCGACTCATTTTTGCCGACCGTGACAATTATTACCTTTTGAAACATGCCGCCTATTTACACAACCGCAGAGAAAGTACACATGGTTAAGTGATACTTTGGGGGTAATTCTTTACAAAATACTAGAAATCTATTCAAAGTGGCTTTTGCAGATAGACCTGTACCTACGGAAGCGACTGTTGTTTTAATTATTAATAAATTTCAGAATTTTGGGTGTGTGGCAGCACATTGCAAAAAATGTTGTCCCACAAATCCACCACCGCATCCTAAACAAATACCCGAGGAACGGGAAATAAGAGAAACACAAGTGTGTGCATTGGCAGAAACGGCACCTTGTTCGAGTAGAAAAATCGCCGACGAAGTGAATTTGAATGAAAGAACTGTAAGGAATATTTTGAAGAGAAACGGTTGTCATTGTTTCAAAGTCAAGACCACACAAGAACTTTTGCCTGGAGTCCATTTCAGACGTATGGAGTTTTGTGGAACGATGGTCGAAAATGCAATAGGGCATTTCGTGTAAATGATGACTTTCTAAAAAAGATGTTATTTACCGATGAATCGTCCTTCTCCATTCATCGAAAACACAACCCATCGTACGTTATTGGTCTCGTAAAAATAAACATTTGAGTATTGCTGTGAGGACACAGTACCAAAGCAAATTAAATGTGTGGACGGGACTTTTAGGCGATCACGTCATAGGCCCATTTTTTATTGAAGGGAATTTAAATGCAGCAAAATATTTGCAACTTTTGCAGAATCAAATTATTCCTGCAGTTCGCGCTCTTCCGATTTACTTTATCGACGTGTGGTTTCAACAAGATGGTTGTCCTGCCCACAATGCAGGCACGGTGGTTATATTTTTGAATCAATTATTTCCCGATCGGTTAATTTGTACGCGAGGTACAATCAACTGGCCACCTCGATCACCAGATGAACCACCTCTCGATTTTTATTTCTAGGGCATGCTGAAATCAGAGGTATATCGGCATGAGTTCGAACGTGCCACCAATTTAGATGAACTGAGGGCAAACATTATTCAGTTGTGTGCTCAGGTAACACCAGTTACCCTTGCGGCTACCAGAACAGAATTGTACAATAGATTCGGCTATTGTTTGGCCCAAAATGGTGGTTTGTTCGTACTGTAACGTAAATAAACTTAACTTGGTTTAACTAATTTATTTAACACTTAATCTACAACTTAATTTATATTACTACGCTACTGAATAGCTCGATCGTATGGGCTCGTTCAGACTGTTTCTCTGAGACTTGAGGGTTGCCTATTTATCTCCGATACAGCATTCTCGATGTTTCGAATTCTTTCCGTTGGCGACCGGCGTGTTCCAATTGTTTCCAATATTGACCGTTGTCTTCCGCGGCAGAGCGCACTGGATGGTTCTCGAACATCTCCGGGGATGATCTCATCGCTGTCGACGGCAACATATGAGGCGACAGGTCCGACCTAGGTTCGTTACATTGCCCCCTTCTTAAAGACATTTCGTCCCGAAATTTCATCCTTGGAGTGTGACGATATCTGCATGACTCCCCATATCTGCACCGTGAAGTTCGATGGAAGTAACACTCCACGGTCTTCATGATCGGTCGTGGAAGAGGGTTACAGCAAACCAAAATCTTGACGCCGCTGGATCTGAATATCGCCTCCAGCATACTTCTTATGACTCTCCAGTCCAACCCATCAATACCACAGGACAATTTTGGAATTGCTAGATCCACCAGATTCTGGTCCACCATAGTATCTCTTAGTTTGGTGAGACTCTTCCAGACATCTTCATAGGACGGTTTATCTTGGGAATGCCTCTTGGTAACTAGGTAGTAGATGTTTCTCTGGCCTTTCTTCAACTGTAGCACCCCACCAACTTCTGGATTCTGCTCCCGCAGTGTTTGGAGTTGACCAAATTTCTTGAGAACACTACGGCGATGCCCTGGACATTCGAAGATCTTCTCCCACACAGTGCGCTAGTGCGTAGTCAGCAGGCACCTCGAAAAGGTCTCTTGCCTCCTCTCTAGTAACCCCATGTAGAACTTTCTGCCCGTTTGAATACAAGGACCTAAACTTCTCAAACGTCATATCATCCTCCGGTGGCTTGAGGGTGCGAACTTGGTCATGGTTTCCAGCGTAAGGTGCCAACCGGTTGAAATGGACGACCCCTGGTTTCCCCTCGGCGTGGATTATGGATTCGGTACACAAGGTCGTTTATCCTTTGCACGATTTTATACGGGCCTTCCACGAGTTCCGCAACTTTGGTGATAGTCCACGACGACGTTTGGGGTTGTACAGCCAAACCAGGTCATCAACCTTAAATCCTCCAGCGTCGGCCTTGATGTCATAGGTCTTCTTCATTTTATCGCTGGCACTCTGGATGTTCAACCGGACTCGTTCGTGGATGTCGTCCATTCTCTGCCGAAGTTTGCTGACGTAGTCCTCTCCCGCAGTGTCTTGTCCTGGCGGTATCCCAAACTTCAGGTCACAAGGCAGTCGCAGTTCTCGGCCCATTATAATACTAGCAGGAGTTTGACCGGTTGACTCGTGTACTGCGGATCGATAGGCCATCAGGAACAAATGAAGATACTGGTCCCAGTCTCTTTGATGGTCAGAGACAACCTTGGACAAGTGGCGGTTGATCGTCCTGTTCATCCGTTCCACCATTCCATCGGACTGCGGATGTAGGGCCGTGGTTCTTGTCTTGCGGATGTTCAGCAGTAGACATATTTCTTGGAAAAGGTTGGATTCGAAATTTCTGCCTTGATCCGAGTGCAGCTCCATTGGAATACCGAATCGACATATCCACTCTTTTCACCAAGACGTCGGCGACGGTGATGGCTTCCTGGTTGGGCAGGGCATAGGCTTCCGCCCACTTACTGAAGTAGTCCATTGCCACAAGGATGTATTTATTCCCGTGGTCGGATACCGGAAACGGGCCGGCGATGTCAATGGCGATTCTCTCGAACGGGCTGCCTACGTTGTACTGACGCATCGGGGCCTTGGGTCGTATTCGAGGTCCATTGCTAGCAGCGCATACAGCGCACTTCCTGCACCAGTCCTGGACGTCAGCTTGACAATTGGCCCAGTAAAACCGTTGCCTCACTTTCTGCAGGGTCTTCGTCACTCCCAGATGTCCTCCGGCGACTCCATCATGGATTTCCCGCAGCACTTCCTCTCTTCTGTTCCTGGGAACAATTATTTGGCGTCTGTCTTCCCCACCAATATCGGCCTCCAACACACGTTTCAGGATCCCATTGTCCAGAATAAGAGAGTTCCATTGTGCCCAATAGGACTTAACAGCCGGCGAGTAACCTGCGACTTCCTGCCATGATGGTCTTCGATTGCCCTTCTTCCAGCTGACGACTAAGCCAAGGTCGGGGTCTCTCTCTTGGTCTTTCTGGATCTTGCTGTCATTCCAGTTGTCATCCATTGCCGCGGTTCTACAAAGTGTTGCTTCTTTCTCTTCTGCTCGTCGGCAATGTGAGCAATCATCTGGACATGGTCTTCGCGACAAGGCATCTGCATTCTTATGGCTAGTTCCGGCTCGATGTTCGATCTCGAAATCGAATTCTTGGAGTCTCTCGATCCAACGTGCTACTTGACCCTCAGGATTTTTGAACTGTAAGAGCCATTTGAGAGCTGCATGGTCAGTTCTCAACAGGAATCTTCTTCCATACACGTACTTGTAGAAGTGTTCCACTCCCTTTACAACAGCTAACAGCTCTCGCCTGGTGACACAGTAATTGCGCTCTGGTTTGCTAAGCGTCTTGCTGAAATAACCAATGGCCTTCTCCTGTCCCTCCTGGATCTGAGAGAGGACGGCTCCAAGTCCCACGTTGCTGGCATCCGTATCCAAAATGAATTTCCCTTTGGGTAGGGGATAGCTCAGTATAGGTGCGTTGATCAAAGCTCCTTTCAGCTTCGTGAATGAGTCTTGACATTCTTCGGACCACTGGAACTTTGTTTGGCCTTCCGTGAGCTTGGTCAGTGGTTTAGCGATGTTGGCGAATCCCAGCACATATCGGCGATAGTATGTGCATAAACCAAGGAAACTTCGAAGTTGGTGAATGTCTTTTGGGATGGGCCAATCCTTAACAGCTTTGATCTTCTGGTCATCCACTGCTACTCCTTCCCCAGAGACAACGTGGCCGAGGTATCGTACTTCTTTTTGGAACAGATGGCATTTCTTAGGGCTCAGCTTCAATCCGGAGTTCCTCAGTCGCAGGAATACTTCCTCCAAGTTTTTCACGTGGTCCTCGAACGATCTGCCGACCACAATTATGTCGTCGAGATACACTAGACACGTGTTCCATGAGAGTCCCTTCAGCACTGTCTCCATCAATCTTTCGAATGTGGCGGGAGCATTACAGAGCCCGAATGGCATAACGGTGAACTGCCACAATCCTGAGCCGATGGTAAAGCAGTCTTTTCTCGATCTTCCTGAGCCAGTTCTACTTGCCAGTATCCACTCTTCAGATCAAGGGTCGAGAAAATCGTGGAACCAGCCAACGTGTCTAGGGTGTCATCTATTCTCGGGAGAGGGTAACTGTCCTTCTTCGTGACATTATTAAGTTGGCGATAGTCTCAAAAAGCGTGTCGATCCATCTTTTTTCTTCACCAGTACGACTGGAGAGGACCAGGGACTGTCAGATGGTTCGATAACTCCTTCTTTTCCCATATCGCTGACTATTTTGTCAGCCTCTTCCTTCTTGGCAGAGGAAGTCTTCTTGCTGATTGCCGGATCGGTCGGGCACCCCCAGTATCAATCTTGTGCTGGACCACATTAGTTCGACCCCTTTCCTTGTCCGGTATCGAAGATGTCTTGGTACTTTTGACTAAATCTCTTAGTTTAGGCTGTTGAGCTGGTTTATGTCTTTGGAAGAGATGGCAACTAATTTTTCTAGTTCTGTGGGCAAGTTGTTGGGTTGGCTAATCGTACCTCGTACGCTCCGGATCACTGAGGAAACTGACGAGCAGTGCCCCAATATTGTTCCTTTCTTCAAGGTCACTGGAAAATAATTGACGTTCATGACCCTTACCGGCACAAATTTGTCAGCACGCAACAAGGTCTTTCCTAGTGCAATCCCTCGTCCAATTTTCTCATCATGAAGTTTGGGCTCGAACATCACCACGTTTCCACTGCTCGTACTCCCGTCCAGGCGAGCCTCCAGAATGGTTTCAGCCCTCTCAGGTACGCTTACATCTTCAGCCAACAATACACGGATCAACTCCTCGCTTCTCCCATGAAGCACCAGCTCTTCTCCGTTGACACGTAGGACGCCGTCTTTGAAATCCAATTCAAACCCTCTGGAATTCATGATGTCCATTCCGATGATTGCATCGTCTTCGATGTCCGCTACAAGTGCCTGATGTTTCACTTTAGTGTTGCCCAAAATTATTTCAATCGGTAGCTCGCCATATACAGTAGCTGGCTCCCCTGTTGCTGTGCGTAGCTTCCAAGTTGTCGGTTCAATCCGTTCCGGTGTTCTGGCAAAGGAAGGCCCGAGAATTGTCCTAGTCGCACCTGTATCTAGCAGCATGGTGCAAGGCTCGTTATTGATGAGACCGTCTACGAAGACACCCTTTGTTCTGTCGTTGAAGGATAGCGACATATGCGTTGTTAACCGGGGCTTGCCGGACACATGCCGACGATTGCCCCTTCTCATCGACCTTTCTTAGTTTTCCTGCATCGGAGTCGATGAATGTTGGACATTTGCTACGCACATGTCCAATTTTGCGACAATTCCGGCATCTTATATGTCTTGTCTCAGGAAAAACTTCCTTCATCACTTTTCTTATGGCAGGCTTCAAGTTAGAAGGCTCCCGTGAGTCTTCCTCAATCGTTTGAAATTTAACTTTGGCTTTGCAGGCATTGTTTTGCTGCCTCAAATTCAAAGCTCGTGCCAGTGCGTCTACGAGATGTGTTGGACGAGCTAATATCAACGCTTGTCTGGTTTCTTGGTCACGGAGTCCATCCAAGAATGCCTGAACCGCTAATCGCTCCATTACATTTTCCGGTATGGCTGGATATGCGAGACGAACCAAGCGTGCAATGTCAGTTTCGAATTCTTGTAAGGATTCGCCCGATTTTTGGCAGCGATTTTTTCAGCTGGGAGTGGTATACGTGTTCCAAATGGGCGTGGCCATATCGTAATTCTAGATGTTTAATCAGCTGATCATAGTCCTCCTGTTCTTGGGCGGTGAGAGTTTGTAGAATATTTGTCGCTTCTCCACGTAATGCAAGTGTCAGTGCTACAGCTCTTTCCCCTGCATTCCATCCGTTTGCTTTGGCCGCTGCTTCAAACTGCCGGCGGTAATTTGCCCATGGAGTTTTTCCGTCGAACTGAGGCGGCTTCATGGAAAGCTTCCTATTTCTGAAATGACCTTGACATCTTTTATACCCTCTTGAACTTTATCCACGTTCAAGCTCAAGTCCAGCATTGCATTTTCGTTAACCATCTCTGTGGAGGACGCACTATTAATTTGTTTTTCCAGCTTACTGATCGTTTCCTTTATTTTGTCCATTTCTGCCTCGACCCCATCTTTGATTTTATCTACCTCCGTGTTCATTTGCTCCCTAATTTTATCTATCTCTGTCTCAACGGTTCCCATTCTTTCTTCTAGAAATTAGCCACACCACACAATTCTTTTTTAGGCCTTCTGTGTTTTCCAGGAACTTCTCTTCCAGGCTTCTTGAATTTTCTAGAAGCTTCTCTCTCAGATTTCTAGAATTTTCTTCCAGGCTTCTAGAAAGCTTCTCTTCCAGATTTATAGAATTTTCCTGAAGTTTCTCTTCCAGATTTCTAACATTTTCTTCCAAAGTCCTCGAATTTTGTTGCAGTTCTTCTTTCACGGATTTAGTAGTTTTTCGAGTTTATTCATTACCAAACTCAAATCACCTCCGGAACTTCGAATAAAAATGTTTCGGGGTCCTCACCTTCTTGTATAAGTCCTTCTACAAGTCTTTCCTGAGTACTTGCTTTTTACCCGTTGTTTCCAGTTCCTTTCCTCCAATTCCTGTTTCAATTCCGCTACCTTCAAGTCCGCAAGGCGCACTTGTCTTGAACACATTTTGTCTTTGACGAGGTATCAGTCTGTTTCACACGAAAAGTTTATCAGTTTGTTAAAAATTCACTTCGCGAATTCTTTTCCACGGGCCACCAGTCTATTGTCTGTTTCACGCGAAGAGTGTATCAGTTTATATTCCCACGCACAATTGTCCACTTCGCGAAAACCGGGCCACTGTCTATTTTCTGTTTCACGCGAACAGTGTATCAGTTTATATTCCCACGCACAATTGTCCACTTCGCGAAAACCGGGCCACTGTCTATTTTGGGCGTACAAAAAGGTCTATCAATTTATTTTTCTGACTATCCACTCCACGATCACTTGTTTATTTTCAAAATCTCACTTCCGACACCAATTGTAACGTAAATAAACTTAACTTGGTTTAACTAATTTATTTAACACTTAATCTACAACTTAATTTATATTACTACGCTACTGAATAGCTCGATCGTATGGGCTCGTTCAGACTGTTTCTCTGAGACTTGAGGGTTGCCTATTTATCTCCGATACAGCATTCTCGATGTTTCGAATTCTTTCCGTTGGCGACCGGCGTGTTCCAATTGTTTCCAATATTGACCGTTGTCTTCCGCGGCAGAGCGCACTGGATGGTTCTCGAACATCTCCGGGGATGATCTCATCGCTGTCGACGGCAACATGTGAGGCGACAGGTCCGACCTAGGTTCGTTACAGTACATTTGATAAAATAATTCCGTACACAAAATATTTAATTTGGTTTGTCTTTTCTTGTAAATATTTTTTTTCTCTCCATTCAAGAAATAATTGTTCCTCCGTTAGAAATAAGTTTTTTGTCTTACAGAAATATCGTTTGCTTTTGTTTATGTTTAAGAATTTTTTTTTGTTTTCGCGGCCACCACGGCACCAAAGATATTTTGATCTACCTGTCGTCCGACAGATTAAATTGAATCAATGATTCAGTTCAATTTGTTCAAATTATCTGAAGTGAAATTATCATCCATAATTCTTTGTCATTGCAGCGCACACATTCTCCCGGCTGCTGCTGGTATGATACTGACGTCCTGAGCCCTGACTCTCCTATCTCTGTGTCATGACGTCGATATCCCTTCCTCGAGCGAGTCGAGGAGAAATTGTAATGCTCTCTCAACATATAGCAAGCTATTCTTTACGCTCTCATGAAACCACCATACCCAAGATAAATACTTTCCGATACTGTATGTTTCCTCAAACTTGTGGGTATAACCAATCTGTTATTCCACATCAAACATTCCTGTTCAATACTCAGTTCGTTTTTAATTCTGACAAAAAGTCTTATTTCTTCTAGTACCTCATTCTGTGACCAGCCAGTACGAACAAAATCAACTATTTCCGAAAGGCATGGGTCCTTTAAAGTTTTCTTCTGCACGTTCGAAAATTGAATTGGGAATTTATTGGTTTTAGAGAAATAATTCAAAAAATTAACCCTAACATCTTCCCATATTACATCCTGAGATTTTTCCGGTAACCGGGATAAACTATCCGCATAGTTTTTTTGTGAGGGTACAAATTCAATATCATAATTATAATTTGATAAAATTACCGCCCAGCGTCGTAGTCTGTTTGCAGAAAACTGAGGTATTCCTTTTCTAGGATGAAATATAGAAATAAGTGGTTTGTGATCCGTAAACAAGGTGAATTTTCGTCCATAAAAGTAATGGTTAAATTTGCATAATCCGAATATAATCAATAACCCCTCTTTTTCTATCTGGGAGTATCTTCGTTCAGTCGCTGATAAGGTTCGGGAGGCATAGGCGATCGGTTTTTCATTACCACATGGTAAAATATGGGTAATCACTGATCCAACCCCGTAATTTGATGCGTCAGTTATGAGCCTTATTGGTAGCTCCGGATCATAGTGAACCAGTACCTCTGCTGACATTAACAAACATTTTATACTTCCAAGAGCATTTTGAGTTTTTGCTGACCATACCCATTCAACTTTATCTTTCAATAAATTATATAAGGGATATAATATGGTTGACAAATTTGGTACAAATTTTCCATAATAATTTATCAACCCCAAAAATGATTTTAACTGGGTAACGTTTTGAGGCACAGGATAATTTTTTATAGCTGAAATTTTATCTTCACAAGTATGCGAGTTTATAAATTGTGAAACCTAGGTTAGACATTTTTTCTTTGAAAAATTCACACTTGTTCAGAGATATTTTCAAACCTGCTTCTTGCAATCTTCTCAAGATGGTCTCTAATCGAGTGAGATGCTCCTTTTTATTTTTCCTGTTATCAGTATATCATCGAGAAATATCGCAACACCCGATATCCCACTGAGTAATGACTCCATCATTTTCTGAAATTTTGCCGGGATGCTGGCGATACCGAAGGGTGCCCGATTTTTCGTCCGGGTGCCCGATTTTTCGTCCAAGCACACTTGAGTATAGGCATTGGCATTGGTATATTCTATACCTCCCTGTAATAACACGAATAATTCTTCAATTCGCGGAAGAAGGTATTGATCAATCTCGATGTACGGGTTCACGGTGACTTGGAAAATCACCACATATTCTCACCGAACCATCTTTTTAAACGACGAAACCAAAAAGAAGGAGGTTCTCTAGTCGACGCGTATATTTAATTTTTTTTTATAATTTTTTTTTATGTATGATCACGCATAACTTGTTACTGAGACGTCCGATTCCGATAATTTTTCTCAGTGGATAGAGTGTACTTCGAAGTTGGTCCCATTTGAATTTCAGAAATGAAATCCAGCCCTAAAGGTAGCAAAATGAAGGATATTGATCACTCACCCTCTGAATTTTGCTCCGTTAACCGATTCTATCAGGCATAACTTTGCACTGGGATCTTCGATTTGGATGATTCTTTTTTTATCAGATAGGGTATACCTCATAGTTGATCATATTCCAATTTGAAATGAAATGATCCACCCCTATGGGTAGAAAAATAGAGGATGATTGATTTTTCACTTGTGAACAGTGGCACACATATGTAGTTGACATTGACAGATCCTCCTACATCCGTCACAATAATAATTACATTCTATGAAAGGATGGAATTATATACAAAGTGATGAAATCAACTAACCAGAACTTTCAAAAATAATTTATATTATACAGGGTGGCCCACCACATTCGCCTCGGTATTTCTACGAGAAATGAAGAGAATTAGGGAAAAACTTCTAGCACAGTTATATGTGGGTCCATGGGGAGCATATTCCAAAATTATTTTGGAATATATAGGGTGATCCCCAAAAAAATTACATACCAAAGTTATATTTTTTCTTATGGAACCCCTATATTTTTTTATATTTTTAGATTCTATAGACAAAATAAAGGTGAGTTACTATTATAGTTCACATACTTGAAACTGACCGTTTCTGAGAAATTTAAAAATACAGACCATAATTTGAAAATTGTTTTCACCCTGTAACGTGTAACGAGCTGCTCGTGATTGAATGTACTGCTTAACTCAAAGGTTAGAGTTAACTACTACATGAAATTTTTAATGCAATATTATACAGAGTGGCGAAAAAAATTGCCTCAAAATTTGGACACACATTTAATTGAATAACTTCTTAAAGTTGAATGGATTTAGTGGCGTAATTTGAAGCAGAATTAGATGACTTTCAAAACTATATTAGGGTTCCCTATACCTATCTCTTCTGCTTTTTACACAAAAGGCGTTTTTATATTTTACTTATGAGTAATTTTTTATCTTAAAAATGAAACACACTGTATTGTGATGAAAAGCTTAAAAACCTTTTTATTAAGGAATACGTAGATTCGCTAGAAGCAGATGTTTAAATTTTTGAAAATACGGTGAATCTAAAGTAAAATGCAGGCAAATGTAAAAACTCAAATTTATTGCCATTTCTGAAATATTAAAGCATTCTTCAAAATGAGAAGATGCACGTGTCTTAATTATTGAGGCGAAATATGTTAAATTGATAGACCGTGTTAGAAACGAGTTAGATCGACAATTTCCAAATAGATGGATAGGACGAGGAGGTCCACAGAACTGGCCAGCCAGGTCTCCGGACCTTACAAGTCCCGACTATTTTTTATGGGGATATATCAAAAGTATTGTTCACGATACACCGCCAACGACACCTCAGGATATGAAAGTACGAATAAGAAATGCGTTTCGTTCCATACCGCAAAATATGTTATCCAGAGTTCAGCACTCATTTCAAGAAAGAGTTCGCCTATGCATCGAGAATAATGGACACCATTTTGTGCATTTATTAAAATTATAAACTATTTAAGATTCTTAATTTTTCGATGAAATGACTTCAAAAATGCTTTTTCATTACAATACAGTGTGTTTCATTTTTAAGATAAAAAAATTACTCATAAGTAAAATATAAAAACGCCTTTTGTGTAAAAAGCAGAAGAGATAGGTATAGGGAACCCTAATATAGTTTTGAAGGGAATCTAATTCTGCGTCAAATTACGCCACTAAATATGGGGTGTTCCATTCAACTTTATGAAGTTATTTAATTAAATGTGTGTCCAAATTTTGAGGCAATTTTTTTCGCCACTCTGTATGATATTGCATTAAAAATTTCATGTAGTAGTTAACTTTAACCTTTGAGCTAAGCAGTACATTTAATCACGAGCAGCTCATTACACGTTACAGGGTGAAAACAATTTTCAAATTATGGTCTGTATTTTTGAATTTCTCAAAATTTCTCAGAAACGGTCAGTTTTAAGAATGGGAAATATAATAGTAACTCACCTTCGTTTTGTCTATAGTATCTAGAAATATAAAAAAATATAGGGTGTTCCATAAAAAAATATAACTTTGGTATGTAATTTTTTTGGGGATCACCCTATATATTTCAAAATAATTTTGGAATATGCTCCTCATGGACCCACATATAACTGTGCTAAAAGTTTTTCCCTGACTCTCTTCATTACTCGTAGAAATACCGAGGCGAATGTGGTGGGCCACCCTGTATAACAATAAATAGTTAAAGTAGATAATCATATTATTTAACAGTCAATAGGTGAAGTAAGCTAGGTAAGTAAGTATTTTGGATGTGATAAAAAATTAAATAGGTAGTAATAAGTAGATTTCAGCCAACATACCACGCATATCTTTCCATAGAGTAGTCCGATTTCGATGATTATTTTTTTTTCAATGGATAGGGTGTACTTCAAAGTTGAAAAAAAATGCCACCCCTAAAGGTAGCAAAATGGAGGATATCGATCGTTCACCCTCTGAATTTTGGCCCATTAACGATCGTTCACCCTCTGAATTTTGGTCCATTAACCGATTCTATCAGGCATAACTTTGCACTGGGTTATCCGATTTGGATGATTCTTTTTTAGCCACATAAAATTGAAAAATAATAACTTTTTAACAAAAAATTGAACCGACGAAATACGGAACTGAAAAGTAAAAAACTTTCCTAAACTAATGTAAGTAACTAATTTTGAGTCGGCGCCAAACAAACAAGCAGAAGATTTAGGTAAGGCGTAAAATGATGGCATCGAGTTGCGCGGTGACATTCTGATAATTTTTTTGAAGCAATTTCGTTGATTGTTCGTTTGGCGCCGACTCAAAATTAGTTTAGGGGCTTAGTTATTGAGACTAAGAAGGTTTATTTTATTTTTTACTTTTCAGTTCCGTATTTCGTCGGTTTAATTTTTTGTTATTTTATAACTGGTACGATAGGCGTACCCCATGTACTATAATCAATAGCTTCAATAACTTTCAAACAACTTAATCGATCTAATTCTTTCTCAACCTTCTCACGGACAGCAAACGGAAAAGGTCGAGCCCGAAAAAATGTCGGTGAAATATTTTCAGATTTCAAATTTATCGAAATCGCCTTGGTAAATTTTCCCAAACCTGGTTCAAAAACATGGTGAAATTTTTCAACTGGGTATTCTAAATCATTTGGTAAACCGAGGAAATTATTATTTGTAATATGCAAATCAAAAAGGCTGAAAAAATCGCGTCCTAACAATGGTGGTCCTGTACCTGTTTTAACAACATACAATAAATAATAAAAATATTTACTTGCCATTCAATTTCACGCATTTACGTAATATTGGTTGGATAGTAGGAAGTAAGTAAACACGAAGAGGATTTCCACAGGATAACCTGCGCGTGGATACAATAAGTGATTATTTGATGTGTTTCATTGCCTCGAGAATGGGTTTATGATGAATATGTCTTATATTCTACATCAAAGGAATAATTTTTGGGTGGTTGAGTGATAGGTTAATCACCCAGTGGATTTCTTTCCATAGACTGGAATTTTGACTAAAAATATCGGGTACTTTGAATTTCTTGAATTATTGAGGATGCTATTACAGATTCATCTGTACTATTTCATTGTTGAAATACAAAAATGTGTGATAGGGTCTCATGATTTCTTTATTGAAATATTGTGAAAATTCTCTCAATTCCTTCACCTTGTACATAATGACACAATACACTTGGGTAAATACAGAGATATCGACAACATATTATATTATCCAATTTCCTACATGTATCGATATCAATTAAAACCATCCCCGTCGAATACGGGCCCCCTGAACCGAAAGAAAATAATTTCCCGGCAGAAAAAAAGATGCTCGTCTAGATATACGCTCGAGATACTTATCAGTACGACACGCATGGCCGGCCATCCGAAAAACTGGGGCCCGAAACGGTCAAAGTGGATAAAAGCCTAAAATTTCTCCTTGATGTAGCGATAATCCAGGCAAGAATTGGAAATAATTTTCAAGATCCATAATTATGAGGGGAAGTCGACGGAACGGGAAGCGCATGCACGCGTTCGGGAAATTGGATGGGGGATGGGGGATGAGATGAACCGGATGATAATTATAAGGGCTGCAACATTGACATTTGTACATTCATGAATTGAAATGTTGGGATGTTGTTAGTTGAAGGGGGCATCATATATATATATATATATATATTTTTTTTTTCAACGGGTGCGGAATTCTTTGATGAGGAGAGCAGAAGCTTGTATTACTGTTGGGGGTCGTCACTTTGAATAGTTGTTGTAATAGTTGTTTCGTTCAATTTTTATATGTTTAATTGCCTAATAAATAACAGAGTACTCCTCCGAATTGTTTTTTTACAAATTCCGAAATGTAGCACTTTCTAATTGAATAATTAAACCTGGCCATTTTTTTCAATTTGGATTGATTAAGCAGTTTGATAATGCTCAGTTTGAAAGAAGTCTGTGTTTAAAGTTTGATGAAAATAACTGCAGTTGCAAATAACTTATGATAAAAACCAACCATGTTTTGGAAAATTCCAACAATCTGTATCTCTAAAACAAATCATTTTTCGATAAACACTTCATAGAAAAAAATAAGTTTATTTTGACGAGACCTGCCACATACTTAGTTTTTGTAATGTTCTCAGCAACTAGGAGCTGAGTAACATGCATCGATATAGAAAATTGTAAATATCTCGAAAACGATCACCTCCAGCGTTGTTGAGGAGGGGTACCTTTTTTACTCGGAAAAGGTGTGAGAATAAGGTTTTTCCATGAAAAGTACCAAAAGTTCACTGTCAAAAATGTTAGGGCAATTTGAAATAAATAATGACAGCGTACGCAGCGCCCTCTAGATGTTACATGGAAATTAATTCAAAGTTATGATTTACCACGTCAAATAAACTAAACCCCAGGTACCAAATTTCGTGCAAAAAACTTATTTTTTTCAGAAGTTATTTCCAAAAAGCGAACAAAAAAATTCAATTCCAACACCCTGTATCTCCGAAACATAAGTTTATATAGACTTTTTTCTTAAAATTGTCTCAGGAATACGTCACTTGAATATTTTAACATACTCATGTTACACCCTGTATATAATAACCCTGGTATAACCTACAAACGTTTATTTGCAAGTTCATTAATTGGGCATGAGCAACATTTGACATTTTTAATTTCATTGGCTTGATATTATATACAAATGATGTAGATATCGCAGGCAAAGGTAATTTAAGGATTCTATTGAATAAAAGAACAATCATTCAATTATTTTCTGGACTCATTATTAATCTTTTGATCATATTACAAGCTATATTTCCATGAAACAGTATATTGACTTCAAGAAAAACAACTAGATGGCGCAACTGAAATCCTCCTGAGGTAGAGATGATCATGTCTCCAAAGGCGTACCGACTGAGCTGGAAAAAGGTAATAAAGAAAGGTAAATGGTATATTGAAAAAGGGGAAGAATATCATAGCCGGAGTTTATTGTTGTGATGAGTATTTGAAAAGCATATCAAAGAAAGGAAAAAAATAATGAAAAAAAAAAAATTATAATAATCATACATAACAAATATATATATATATATATATATATATATATATATAAAAAGCATCAAATCATAGATAGTGACACCTATAATCTGTGCGTTGAAGCTTAGATCTGTTATCGTGGAATTTTAATGACACGAAATTTCGTGCACATTAATAGGTCACCAACAGATGTCAGCATAGGCCAATCCACGATACCAATAGTCGTACTCCTAGTGCGTTCTGAGTAACGCAAAACATATATAACATATATATATATATATATATATATATATATATATAAATAAATATGTTACATTCAAAATGATGATAAAGTCAGAACTAGTTGACTTCATACTCTGCTTTGAGGCAGTTATTATAATTATCAGTCACTTGTAAGAAACAAACAACACGAACATTATTGATAACGGAAAAATGTTAGCAATTGAATATTGTTTGAAAAATAATTTCGAGACCATTGCAGTGATTCAGAACATTCAAACTGAACACTGTTGCCAAGCAAGATTCTCGCATGCACGGTTTACAAAGCTGTCTACGAACGAAAGTTTGTTAAATTCTACTAGTGTTTTCTGATTGACTGGTGAATGAAAGATCTTAAGATCTTAATTAACAACTAATCAGAAAACAGTACGCGATGTTCACGAGAATTAATTTGTGATACCGTTTTTTCCCAGAATTTAATGTTTAACAACTTATAGCTCAGTTGGTAGACATAAGACTAGTAATCTTAAGGTCGTGAGTTCGAATCTGAAATTTAAAAATTTGTCTGCGATGTCACAAATTTCTATATATATATATATATATGAATATTTGATTTCAAATAACTATACCCAAAAATCCGATTGCACAAGTTTTCGAATCCCAATTATTATGGTTCAAGTGATGTCCTTAAAAAAAGCACCCCATATATTATTGACTTCATGATTAACCGAAGAGGTCACTGATATATTCAGATCTTCGATCATTTCTTCAATAACCATGTAAACCAAGATATCGTATTCGACTGCCGAAGTATCAATGAATGTGGGTGGCCTCAAATTCATCCGACTGAATCATATTCCGGGAAACTGCAAAACAGTTGGCCACGAACTCACCTTCATTAAGTAGTATCGTTTCTAAATCCAACCGCATTCATTACTCACACCTCAATTGCCAGTCAAATATAATTTACCAGATAACTATTTATTAATCGAATCATGGCCGTTACTAATTCAGAAAGACTCGACACCGAAGTTTCACTTCAGACTGCTTCCTCGCGGAGGTTGTTTTCTGGCCTTATTTGGATCCTTCAACGTAAACATTAAGGAGAATTCACAAATCAGTGGATTCCCTAGACGACATTAGGAATTTTTACATCAGTTTTTTATGTAACAAGGAAAGTGTGTACGTGTATCTGTATTGGTCGAAGATTTCGAGACCCGATGCACAGCAAACAGTCAAAAGTCGTTTTTTTCGTTAATGTAGAAATGTCTTAAGAAACTTTTGGTGGTTGTGCTAGGTATTGCCTTAGCCTAACTTGCAACATATATTTGTTTCTATATTAATACTAAGCAAGCAACCAGTTACCGATAGGATTTTGATGATTTTTTGTGCATGGAAAACTGATTATAAATTCAAAATCAGTACAGTTTTGTGACATTTTTGGAGAGATATTTTTTTATCAATAATTAGATGTTTAATTGTATAGAAGTTTCATTGTCATGGCAAACAATCGAGAATCAAGGGAGTGAAAGAATCGCGAGAGCTTGCTCGAGCGATTTTTTCTACTTCCCTTAATTCGAGATTTTTTGCCAAATGACAATAAAATTTGACTACGATTTGAAATGTATTTATCTATAAAAAAAATTATCAATGTATTTTAGGAAGATTAATACACAACTACATTATAAAGCCAATTCAGTTTGAAATAGAAAATTCAATTGAGAAGTAAGAATTTCAAATTAACAATAAACATTTTAAATTAAAAGGAATCATATTAAAATATTCACAAATTATTTACAGTTTGACTGATCTTCATATTCTACATATTATGAATATTGAAAGTGCAATAGTTGTAATATGACCAGTTTTTTTTTATATTATTAATGTTTTCCGTAGTAGAATTCTCTTGTATAATGTTTATATCTCTTGTAGTTTGGTTCCCAGAAGGTTTAGGTCTCAGGTTGTTGATTAAATTAGCATGATGTTTCTCGTCTAACTGTAAATAGGGGCCCAATGACTAAGCATTTGCATGTCCAGTCATTCTGATGAGCTGTTCTTCCGGGAAACCTGACTTAGCAAGATTTGATACAGCACTTGATCGATTTTAGTGATTTGTGATCTTGTTTGTAACAGTATCAAGCCCTATTCTTTCCGCTGATTGTTTGGTCCATTTTCCAATCTCATTTATCCCAATAGGCATATTTTTGTACTATCCAGAATTGGTTTCATTCCAGTAAGGATTCATACTCAGAAATAGACTGTCTGACGTAATTCCAGTAGTGCGTTTAAACACATGAAGATTATTGCACTAACCACTTATTGTCTGATAATGTTTGAGCTCCACCCTGGTATTTTTTGGAAAAAATCGGGTTGTATTCAATTCTTCCAGTTGGATTACCATTCGGTATCTTCTCCTCTTTGAAAAAGTGAACTTTGCATCTTGCTGCTTCTCCTCTCCAGGTTAGTTCGAGTGCCATTATATGATGAAGCTTTTTTTTTAAAGTCCTTCTGGACAATTTTCGTTCCACAAATTCATAATTTCATATATTTCCTCCTTACTTAGAGCAGTTGAACTTTGCTTTCTCTGGGAATAGACTGAAGCTGCTTTCGTTTCGCATTTTTTGCATCCCTTGCTTCTTTGAATTCAATGTCTACTAATGGATTAAACGTTCGGGCGTACTGTTTATAGTATTTTTCTTGAAGATGTTTTGCAGTAACATTCCACATAGTCTTTATAAAGCATTCTTTATAATCTTTACCATCAGCTCTCTTCATATTAAGCCCAATCTTTCATGACTAATCCAAGCTCTTGATTTGAAGTAGTTTCTATAAGTTCATAATGTTTCTCTTTTAAAAATATTTCAAACTGTTTCCATATTGACTTTTGGTTATTTACTGTACAGTTTTTTCGATATTTTCTAAAGATTCTTGACCAAATCTTGCCATTTTGAAACGACGTTGAATTAAGAAAACTCGAAAATAATCTGACAGTGACATTTGTCAAAGTATAGAATTGTGAATGCTACCATTCACGGTATAGTTGATCAAAAGCAAGGTGCATATTTATCAGTTATTGGGGAAGCTAGATAGCTCTTTATCAACAGTAAAAACACAGGAGCTTTTTTTTATCGGATAAATTTCTTTTTGTAACGAAATAATTTTGCCAATCAGTAATTTTACGAGAAAAACTGACATGACCAAATCGCGAGACCGAAAATTTTAAAAAAATTGGAAAAATTTTGAGTAAAAAAGAAATTACCTTAAAAAAAAAGCTCGAGTGTTTTTTGTCAAGATAAATTAACGACCGAATATATGCATGAACAACAACAATAATTATCTTTATTGATACAATTAAATTATTTAAATGAACAGTTATTAAATACACAATTGTTATAAATTGTTTGGTTTGGTGTACTGATTTCAAAATTTTCTTCTCTGGTATCCACACATGTAGAATATTCATTTTGATTGTTCTCACTCGAGGCTCGTAAGGAACTAATAAGATTTTCGTGATGTTCAGGATCACTTTGGAGGTAGGGTTTAATAGAAGATGATGATGAGTGTCCCGTTAACTTTATAAGTTGTTGGTCACTCACTCCTGCTTTGGCTAACTGGGAAACTGTGCTAGCACGGTTCGAATGATTGGTAATTTTATTATTTGTAATGTCGAGTCCAATTTTAGTTGCAGAATATTTGGTCCAAGTAGAAATCGTATTAATACCCAGTGGAACATTTTTGTACCAACCTTTAGAATTTTTGTTTTTCCAAAAGGGATTTGGAGTTAAAAAAAGTCGTTCAGATGTTATGTTTTCATTTCTTTTTTGTAACACTAATTTTAACAATGCAACGGGACAAATACCTTTATCCATTTCATTTTTTGTTATCCGTTTGCTGTCTGCCAATTTTTTTGACCCACCCTGTGTCGTCTTTGAAAATATTGTATTGTATTCAAATCTTCTTGTTGAAGTTCCATCTTGATTTTTTTCTTCTTTAAAATGGTGAATTTTACGGTTTGCAGCTTCTCCCCCCCTCCAAGCTTATTCATAAGAAACTATATGAAAGAATCTTTTTTGTAATCCCTCTGGGTTGTCTATATTCCACAATTCTGCCATTTTTACTATATCTTTCTTGTTCAATGCTACAGAACTTACTTTTCTTTTCTCTGGAATAACTTGTAATCCTTTCCGTTTACTATTTCTTGCATCACGAGCTTCTTTAAAAATTATGTCGGCAAATGGATCAAATTTAATATGGTATTCATTGAAATATTTTTCTTGAATCATCTTCGCAGTTGAATTCCAAATTGATTCAACTGCATATTCTTTATAACCATTCCTCTTTTTCATATTAAAGGCCCAATCCTTTAATATATCTGCTACTTTTTGTAACGGAGTTATTTTCGACAGTTCGTAATTTCGTACTTGACAAAACTCCATAAATTGTCTCCATATTGACGCTTTAGTATTTTTTGTGGATTGCGGGATTGCTTTTTCTATATCTTTTGTTATTTGTTGAGTCGAAGCTTCCCCAAAACGACTCATGTTGTAATGTTTCAGTATCAATTATCAACAATGCTTAAATAACTGACAGGGCAGACATTAAAGTGACGTAAGCATACTACATAGATGTAAACGGTTAAGAGGAACAGGCGTTTTTATCGGTGAAAACAAACGATGCACCTTTTTTATCGCTGTCAAAATGACAAAACAGTCATCTTTAAATGACACATTTTATATAGGAGTTAATTTATCATTAAAAATGACTGTTAATTGGTCGATGTTGAGAAATTGAAGACATCTCATTGGTTCTTAGAATAGGCGTGCATTAATCGGTATAATTTTTTTTATATCTTGGTACAATTTATGAGCGATGCGCTATGGATAGCGGTGTAAAATTAAAATCTCAAAATGCAAGTTATAGTAATGGTTTTAATTTTTGATTTTTATCATAGGCTAAGCCGCATTCTACAACTTGCGTCGAAAATGAAGTTTGATTCGGGGTTTTTGTTATTTGAATAAAACTTAGTAGTGGAAATGCCTCCTGAAGATAGTTTCCACCCAGAGGATAGCCCCTGTGGTCCGACTTCTCTTTTCATATCAATATGCTCTGATTTATTCTGTAATTTTTTATTTTTTTTTTAAGAATATAGGAAAAATATTCCTTTTACCCATATTATTATTCTAAAATAAAAACTATATTTTTGGAATCCTTGCCTTCTATTTTCAGAATCACCGACTCTTCCAAAATTAACCATCTATGGCTACAACCCTCAGTACATATATTGTCGTGAATTGGGGTTGTTTCACGACTCACTAGATAGAATCTGATCCTTTATTGATTGAAAACACTTTGTAAAATATAGAAAAAGTTTATTAAAATGAATACAAAGATTGAATGAATAAATTAAAGTAATAAATCTCTTCCAGCAGTTATAAATTTTAAATGAATAGAACCAAATTGTTAGTTACAAAAATAAGTCAAGAATAATTCCAAAAAACCATAATGTTCAATTGAAAATAAGGCTTTTTAACTTTCTAACTCCCCGCATTGCCCTTTTGGGCACGGCAAATACCCAACGACGAGTCTCAAATCAAACCATCAGTTGTCACTTTCAAAAACTCTTGTTTATGATTCGTGTTTTGCAGAGTAAGCACATTGTGACCAACTTGAAAATTATACTGATTGTTTTATTCGATACATTTTTGATAATATAACAAAGGAATTATCCATCTCCTGTGCTACAATATCAAGTAATGAGACCGTCACTCATTATCATTTCCAGGCATTTCAGTTCGACTGAGTATTCCTGTACCACCACCCGAAGACATACATTTCCACCCAGATCCATTTTTCTGGTATCAATAATTTCGACATCTTTTCCGATTTCCACATCTGCGTGCCCCTCGGGCGGTTTTCTCGAAGTTTGGGGTTGTGCGTCCCCTCTCGCCGGAGGGGATGTTTCTCAATCAAATATTGTCTCCTCTACGGCGAAGACAGTTGATGTTGGTTTCTTGTTGGCATACATGGGGTGCGTCTTATTGGTGAGGGAAAGGGATGAATTGGAAAGGGGGTCGGTTTTGTTACGGAGAACAGTTTTATTTTGTTTGTTATCAAATACAGAGAGATCTCATTGCAGGAATGATATCGATGGGTTCGATGGATATAAAAAAGTTTCGATTATTACACAGCTGGTGAGCAGAAAAGTAGTGAATTTCAAAATACAGTAGGATTTTAAAGGGGGGAGCATTGACACATTATCAGAGGGGTATAGTATGATATGAATTTCGCATATTGTATTATTGAGATCCCAGATACTCTTGGCATTTCCGAAATGAACGTCACTTTTTAACCGACGAAACCAAAAAGGAGGAGGTTCTCTAGTCGACGCGTATTTTTTTTTTCTCAACCGACGAAACCAAAAAGGATGAGGTTCTCTAGTCGACGCATATATTTTTTATTTTTTTATGTATGACCACGCATAACTTTTTACTGAGACGTCCGATTCTAATCATTCTTTTTTCGATGGATAGGATGTACTTTGAAGTTGGTCCCATTTGAATTAAAGAGATAAAATCCACCCCTGAGGGTAGCAAAACGAAGGATATTGATCACTCACCCTCTGAATTCGGGTCCGTTAACCGATTCTATCAGGCTAACTTTGACTGGGTTTTTTTGGTTTTTGTTAATTAGATAGGATAGTTGATCATGTTATGATTTCGAATGGATGTATCCACCCTAACGGGTAGAAAAATAGGGGATAATTGATTTTTCACTTGTGAACATTGGCACACATATGAAGTTGACAATGATAGATCGCTACTGTCATTATTTTTGTTCTCCTACATCCGTCACAATCATTATATTCTATGAGAGGATGAAATGATATACAAAGTAATGAAATAAACTAACCAGAATAACAAAAATAGTTTATATTACAACAAACAGTAAAAGTAGATAATCATATTATTTAACTGGTAATAGTTGAAGTGAGGTGGGTAAGTAAGTATTTTGCAAGTAATCAAAAGAACGAATAGGTAGTAATTAGTAGATTTCAGCCACAAAAAATTTAAAAATAAAAACTTTTTAACAAAAAATTAAACCGACAAAATACGGAACTGAAAAGTAAAAAATAAAATGAACCTTCTGAGTCTCAATAGCTAAGCTCCCAAAATAATGTAAGTAACTAATTCTGAGTCAGCGCCAAATGAACAATCAACGATTATCATTAAATTACTTCAAAAAAAATTATCAGAATGTCACCGCGCACCTCGATGCCATCATTTTACGCCTTACCTAATTCATTTACTTGTTTGTTTGGCGCCGACTCATAATTAGTTTCTTACATTAGTTTAGGAGCTTAGTTATTGAGACTAAGAAGGTTTATTTTATTTTTTACTTTTCAGTTCCGTATTTCGTCGGTTTAATTTTTTGTTAAAAAGTTTTTATGACCTGATATATTTGTTTATTGAATTTACCTTATATATATACATATATATATATATATACATATATATATATACATATAATATATATACATATTTATATATATATACATATATATATATATATATATATATATATATATATATATATATACATCTCGCCGATGGTTTGGGTACCGATTCAGATACGAAATCATAGTTTCCAGGACATCGTCTGTCTTCCAGGACCGATTCGCCTACTTCTGGTACCACATCATCTGGCACTGAATATCTATTTCTACAACAAAAGGTTCAAGTACCAGTTAGGACACGCCCCCTCGCTCATTTCTCGGCATCTATATTTCAATGTTATTCCACCGTTTGTTCAGGTACCAATATGTAGGGAAGATAAAAAATAAACGATGTACCTAAATTTTATGAAATATGTATTCATTAGTGAACTTCAAGGAGTGTATTGTGAACAGTCAACAAGTATACTGAGAAAAACGCGTTTTTTTTAATCCTGAGTTGGTGGCAGTTTATTCAATGAATGTATCATTGGAATTGAACAAAAATATAAAACATGTTATAAGAAAGTGATATAGATAGACGATCGTCATGTGAAATGACTGGAGCAGCGGAAAGTGCAATATTGTCATTTATTTTTGTGGATGTATATAATAGGTTGTTATTTACGTAATCAGTTATGAAATGATCGTGGATAGTGCGAGAACAGTAATACTGAATCTTACACCATAAATAACGGGTTTTATGATCATGGTCCGATTCTATTCAAAACTGCTACGTGAGGGTGATAGGGTCGGAGATTATGATATTTTTGTCAAAATTCAGGATGGCGGATGAGTTTTGTGATCATGGTCCTATTCTATTCAAAATTGTTGTAAAGGGGCTCTGGGGCCAAAAATTATCTTATTTTTGTTAAAATGTATAAATAACAGATGGCGGAAGTTTTATGATTTATGGAACGATTCTATCCATGAATGATATGTAGGGGTTTTTGTAAACATTTTATTTTTCAAGATAGCGGATTTCATAAATAAGGAGAATTGAATAGAAATGATTGAAAAACTTTCAAAAGACAAACTTCTATTAAAATGAACCGAAGATGAATTGTTATTATTATTTATATGTGTAACGTAGGTTATTCAGTGAATAACACATCCAAAAGCTTGTCGCGGATATTTTTCCTCTGATTAAAATAAAAATAGGTATTATTGCGCGATGTTTTTGAATTTGTAAGTCACAGAATAACCTATGTGACATATCTAAAGAAATGATGTATTCCTTTCAATGCATTAGAATGAGAGCTTGTATCTAAAAAGTTTGGTGAATCTTTGTTATTTCTCTTAAAAATTAAATAAGGCCAATTTTTTGTTTCACAGGTAACTAATACACATTTTCACTTTTAAATTAGACACCCTGTATATTTCTACATATTTGGAATCTACGACACAAGACCCAACTGTAGGATGATTATTTGTCTATATTTTTTCAATTTTCGATTTTATTTTTCGACCTAGAAGTGAGTGAAAGGTATATTCAAAGTAACGAATAACCATCCATTGTTCAATCTGAAAAACTAAAATTTTTTCGCAAAAACTATATTTGTTGAAATACATTTTCTATCAATGAAGTTGATATCGATTGTTTTTTTCTAAGTCGAAAAATAAAAAAAATCACCGTCACAATGATATGTGACAGTTGGTTATTTTGGCCGAATAGATAAAAATATACCGAATATTCATTTAAAAAGAGATATTTGTAGTAGTTTTCGGAAAAACCGGAAGTCGGTCATATCTACATCAACACCAAATTTTATCGAAAGAGTGACCCCCTGTGTTGAGATTCATTGTCAAATAAATTTGCAGCAAAATATTAATATTTAGGAGTAATGAGGGACTCCTACCACTTGATGGAATTTCTTAAAAATTTTTGTAGTAACAATTCAAAATTTACGATTTTTTTTGACGCAACTTGCGATGTCTGTAGTGAATTTTGGGACACATGTTTATGGAAAAAAGTCTCATTTTGATCCCAGGAATTCGCCCTTAAAATACGTGTATTGAATTTTGAACACCCTGTATGTTTTTTTATATTTTTTTCCATAAAAAATGAGTACCTACCTATTATTCCACTGGTGTTTGGGAAACGGTACTTTTTCGCAAGCATAGTAGTTTACAAAAACTCATTTTCTACGAAATTAGTACCACTTTCCACACTCGTCGTTAGTACCTAAGTATAATATTTTATACAAGCGAAAAAGTATGACACGATTATGCCATTTGTTGCAAATTTCCACTAGGGTAGCATAACATCAAAATTGTGTACCTATTGGCTATTCTTTGGAAATGGCATGAAATCAACTTTTTTCCAATTTCTAGTTGAAAATGAATCTATCACTGATAAAATTGAATAAATTCATTGATGGATGGTTTGCTGTTCAACAAAATGTTATATAAATAACTCAACATTTAATATGTGTCTCATGTATCGTAGGTAATTGAAAAGTTGCGCATACACAGTAGTTTTCATGCACCCTTATGAAAAAGGACAGACTGATTTTCTTGACTTTACTTTGTTCACATTGGGTCTTATAGAGTGTTATCAATATTGGAAGTTAAAATATATATGCATAACTCATGAGCTAGCACCGAAAACAATATGAGTTCCTCACATCCATGGAAAAAAATACAGAAAATACCAGGGTATGAAGTTCACATGCTGACGTCAGAACATTCGTATCACTCCTCGTTGTTATTTACACAGTGTATAGGCTCGCGCCAATTTGCCGATTGCACCCGGCAATGCAACATTTCTGTGTGGAGTGTTGTTTGATATTTCTTTCCCCAGTTCAAGCATTTATTAAAAAATGAATGTTTACTCATTAGTTACTAATAAGTGTAATGAGTGCAAACAGACACCTATAAGCTTTATTGCGATTTAAGGAGGCACGTAAAAAAAGCTCATGAAAGAAAATTAATTCAATTGTCCCTTTGAAGGAATAAATCTACAATTACGGGAATAAAAATGATTACTATTAAAATACAATATATTTTGGAAATAACGTGGAATATGCACGGACTGATTGGAGATTATGAAGTGACGCTTTCCAGTTCGGGATGAATGAGCCTTTTTACGAAAAATTCTCCAGCGCTAGTAGTTCGGTAGGGACAAACATTACCTAACTTACATCAAAATACATGTGAAAATAATCATCAGAAAAATGTTTTTGACAGATGACGACGTTCCAGGAGCCATATTAAAATTTGCAAATGTGAAAGATAATAATGTAGCAACATTAAAACGGTGGCTTGATTGTCGAAATCCTGAAATGTACCAAAAAAAAATAACTAATCACAATTAATATGATTTAAGAGATAATTTTTAGGCACAAAAATCACTCACAATCCCTCCTTCTTTTTACCAGCTTGAACAACAAACCCCAAATCACTCATTTTCGGTACAACTTTGCACAAAATGTAGCCGGTTTTATCGAAAAAATACTCCTTCAACATTCACACCAAACCTAACTTTTTACATGCACTAAATTTCATCTGTCAAATGTGAAAAATTAGTATTTTTTCGATAAAACCGAAAATGAGTGATTTGGTGTTTGCAGTTTGAGCTGGTAAAAAGAAGGAGGCATTGTAAGTGATATTTGTGCGCAAAAACGGTGACTAAAAATGACCTCTTGAAGAAGGAGAAAGTCAATATATCTCGGAAACGGTATGAGAACATCGGGTTTTTTTGGATTCGTGTTCAGGAGGCAAAAAACGTGAGACAAGTCAAACAGCAATTTTCAGGGAGCATGAGCACGACCCCTTAACATTTACCTAACCCACCTTACTAATCGTTGCAGAAACTGGATCAGGATTTTCTTCAGTTGGACCTTTACCACCAGTAAAATGTTTGGCCGAGCCGTCTAAGGCACCAGATTTAAAAACTGGTTCACGAAAGGGAGGGTGGGCTCAAACTCCAGCTTTGGCAGTTTTTTTGAATTTTTTTCTTCGAAATTGAAAAATGATTTGTTTCGGTCGAATATTCGTCCCAAAACAAATAGTTTCTCATATCTAAGAGCTGGCTGCAGAAAACCTGGCCTATAAAGTAACATAATGAAATGTTTTCACAAGTTTCCATTTGATTTCACCTATTAATGTATGTTGAGTTCAAATTTCGCAAGTGAATTGTGACCTACTTCTGGTTATCCGATTAACGTGAAATTTGGCAGGTGACAATTCATTATGGAATTTTTGCCCAAATGGCGGACCAGTTCTGTGATAATGGTTCGATTCTATTCAAAATCGGTATGTGGGAGTTTTTGGGGACGGACATCATATCATGATTCCTTAGTCGAAACTCATGAATCTAAGATGGCGGTTCCAAGAAGACGACGTGTTCTGTTATCGTGGTCCGATTCCATTCAAATTTCTATGTGGATTTTTGGGTGTCATATATTATCAATTTTCGTCAGAATTCAATAGAATGACGAATTTTTTGAATGGCTAAAAATAATTAAATAAAAATAATTGAGAAAAAAATTAAGACAAGCTTCTATACAAATGCACTGAAAGTAAAAATGATTTCTCCGAGGGTTTGATAGAGTAGCAGACTCAAAAGCTCACCGCGAATATAAAATAGGTATTCTTGCGCGGCAAGATTTTAAATCTGTTACTAGGTCAAACAATTAAAGAAATTATTTTTTCCTTTTATTTGTATGAAAGCTTGACTTAATTTTTTTCTATAATCACAAAAGTCATCGCCATCTTGAATTCGTGAATTCTGACGAAAAAATCGTGATCTGCCAAATTTCAGGTTGATCGGACAACTAGAAAAGTGGATAAAAGTTCACTTGCAAAATTTGACCTGAACATATATAAGTGAAATTAAATAAAAGCTTGTAAAAATAATTCATTTTGTTACTCGATCGGCCAGGTTTTCTGTAGCCAGCTCTTAGACATGAGAAATGATTTGATTTGGGACGAATATTCGCTCCAAACAAATCATTTTCCAATTTCGAACGAAAAAATGAAAAAAGCTTTTAGAGCTGGCGTTTGAACCCACGCTCCCTTTCGTGAACCAGTTTTTAAATCTGGTACCTTAGACGACTCGGCCAACTGGAGAGATAGTGTCAAAAGTATTTCCAACATGTTATTATATTGGTATTGTTGCTTTTTCCAAAAATACGCCAAACAAAACTTATACACAACGTTTGCCCCGGCAGTCAATGATTTTTCTTGTGTTTGCTGTGAGTACTAACATTTTGAAAACATTTCATTCTGTTGGCCAGGTTTTCTGCAGCCCGCTCTCAGTCTATTAGAATGCCTTGGATTTTGGATATAACATATGTCTGCGATACAGAATCACATTAACGAATCTATCCAACTCCCAAGTTCTTCTCACACCTTCATCCTATATTATTCTGATAACACTGCTTTGTTTACAAACGAGCTGGTACATTTTGCGGACCTACGTAATAAGCATGTTATATAAAAAAATCACCGCATTCTATGCAGTAATTGGCGACCCAGTTTGCAACAATGTTGCAAAGTCAAAAAGGACATCTTAGTCAGCATTCAGCCACCTGTACCCCAAGAAGCATCCAGAATCGTGAACAAGACGCAGTTCTGCATCAGCATTTCCAAACCTATAAAATGATGTCATGACCAGAAGAGCGTCACTTCTATTCCAATAGTTGTCACTTCTATTCCCGTAGTCGTCCGTCTATTTCCATATACGTAAAATTATCGTAATCATATTGTAAAGAATAAAAATTTAAAAAAAAGAAGTTTTCAAGTAAAACCCTATAACAAATTGGCGCAGTCGGTGGGATTCCTGCAACACCCCGAACGCAAGACGAGAAGACGGTCTCTGTGGCTCATACAGTCGAAAGGATTTCATCGTTTGTCTTCCAATAACAAGCGAAACAAGAAGAAAGAAAACAGCAAGTGAGTAGAAAGAAAAAAAAAGACAAGAAGACGGTCTCTGTGGCTCTTAGAAAAACTAATTGTAACTCTACCGACAAAAAACAAATGTGGACTGTTTCAAGAAATTCGAAAATTATTTTCTTATAAAATACAATCGCTTCCACCGCAACTGAAAAATCCCTAAGAAATAAATGAATTATTCATTAATTATTTTTAATTCAGTGAACCCCCTGAAGAATGGTCAACATTTTATGAAATCAATGTCAAAACTTTGAGGAAGTTAATAATCTATTTGTTTACAAAACATTATATGATATTAAAACTAACGCATTTGGATGTGATGTGATGTGATGAACATCAATCTGATTAAACTGTGTTGCCCATATATAGTACAGTACATAACCCATATCATTAATTACTGTGGGGTAGGGCGGTACAAAGTCTCACCTAAAAAGGCAGCCCCTACGGAATACAAAGACTTGAGAGCAATAAGCATCCTACCAACATTGTCGAAGGTTCTAGAAAGAGCTATTGAGTCACAACTCTGGGGTCACTTTACGAAATTTTCACTGCTATTTTGCAGTACAATCGGGATTCCGTAAAGGCTTTAGCTGCACTACCGCTCTACTGGATGTTGCCGACGACATCTTCAAAGCAAACGATCAGGGACATTGAACAACATTAATTCTACTTGATTTCAGCCGGGCTTTTGATACAATAAATCATGATCTGTTATTGAAAATACTATACTATATCAAACTATCGGAATCTGCTATAACTTCATTCAAAAACTACATGATCAATAGGCGACAGAAAGTTTGTATTGATGGAGAGCAATCTCAGTTTTTGAAACATAATTCAGGTGTTCCCCAAAGATCCATTTTGGGACCCTTGGTCTTTACAATATACACGTCAGGTATTGTTGCATCTCTTGAAAATTGCTCGGTTCATCTTTACGCAGATGACACACAACTTTATTGCAGTTTCATTTCGAGAGAAAAGGAAATTGCATATACAAGGATAAATGAAGATATTGATGCTTTCGTTAAATCAGCCTCAAGATAAACACCAGCAAATCAAATATCGTTCTTTTTGGAACAAAAAATCAACAAGACATCTGTTCTGACATTGAACTCAAGGTGAACGATGATCTACTTCCCCTGGTTAATGAAGCAAAGAGTCTAGACATCTTCATGGATGCTGACCTAAGATTCGAAAAATATATCAATGGCATTTTGAGGCAAGCCTACTCCATCTTGAGAATTATTTACGGCAATAGGGGATCCCTCACTATCTCATCGAAAAAAATTCTTTGTGAAACATTGATTTTATCACTTTTCAACTATGGGGATGTCCTCTATGGTCCAAGTCTAACTAGCCATTACAGAAACAAAATTCAAAGTTTACAAAATTCATGTATAAGACTGATTTATGGAATTCGAAAATATCAAAGGAAAACTTCTAATCTCCGTGAAACTGGCTGGTTGTATATGGTCAATATGCTCCATAGTGCCAATTTATTTCATAGAATAATAATCAATAAAACCCTCTCTTACCTACACAGAAAAATAATTTTTCGGTCGGATGTGCATAACCCGAATGTGAGATTCAAAGGTACCTTAACACCTCCTGCTTTCAGAACAGAAACTTTCAAGCGCTCATTCTCTTATCAAATATGTAAAATGTACAACGGAATTCCTCGCTCAATGAATGAAATGAAAATGGAAGTATCTCATGTTTTGAAACGCAATTCAAATCATATCTCTTGCAAAATCAACATTAAAATCCTCCCTACAGTGCTATACTCTTTTTTTTCCTCTCACTTTTTTCCCTTTTTTCTTCATCAGTAGGTACCAGCGATGTAACATAATTATCAATAATTGATAATGTAACATAACTTTTATATTTTTGACTATTTCTCTACTTCCTTCATTACCAATAGGATGACAAATTTACTATATTTTCATATAATTTGATACTATTTTCATCATTTATTAGTTTATTTGTTACTATTAATGATAAATGACACTACAGTACTATGAACGTTGAGTGGAAGAGCAAGTTTCGTGAGTGTTCTATCCACGTAGATTGAATTCTGCCTTTTATTTTCAATCAATATATAATTGCAATCATTGTAAGAGTTTTTTATATTTATTTGGATGGAAAGTAATAAAGACATATTCACCTCAGTCTCATTGAAAAGTGATTCACAATGTCTGTCTCTGACGACAATGATCATGATAATGCTCATGACCAAAATCATAACGAAAATGAGCCCGAAATTGAACCCTATAAACTCTCATAAATATTTTCAATTGTACCCGAATATGACGGAGAACCTTTTTGAATACCTTTGACCATACCCAACATATGGCAATAGGTCAACAAAAAAACTCTTTTGACTATTCATATCCGAAATAAATTAAAATCAAAGATAGCCCAATTGATAAATTCACGAAACCCAGAAACATATGCAGATATAAAAAGTCTTTTGAATGCCCACTTTGGTGATTCACAAGATTTAAAATCACTCATCCAAGATTTGCAAAGAATAAGACAGGGAAATGGCGAAAACGCTCTCGCTTTCTTCTCTAGGCTACAGACACACAACGCAAAAAATGCTTCGATTCAAAATCGAATTTGACGCAAACGCAAAAGCGGCAATCAATCTAATTGAATCAATGGTACTTAATACTCTATTAACCGGATTAGAACCAAATCTCGGGCATATCATTCGTGCGATTAACCCAACAGACATGGTGGAAGCATCCCTCAGAATAAAAAAGGAACTCCAACTATCCTATTTTGAAATCCAAAAATTAGGGCAATCCAATCGTCCTACATCTTCTTTTCATCCAAGAAAATCACCAAGTAATCCACGAGTTCAATATTCAACTTTCAATAGAAACCCAAACCCAATTTTTTTTAAAAAACCCCAATTTAAACCCTTTCCAAACCAAATCCAAATTTCAATGATAATCCAAATCCGAACTTTCAGAGATTCCAAAATTCACACACAGGACTCCAGAACACTCGAACACAACAATTTCCAAATCGACAACCAATTTGAGTTTCAACGAAATCAATTCAAACAAAATTTATCGCAAATGAGACCCATTCAATCAAACCAAATAAGACCTTTTGTCATCCAGAAAAATCCGAATTATCAATCAAATTTTCGAATCAAAGAGCTCATCATTTTAATGACTATTATGAACCGGAATCATATGTTCACGACAACTATTATTATCAAGAACACTTTTACTTTCCATCTGACATTGAAAATTATTATACGCAATGTTATGATGAATCGTACGAAAACAATTTTGATTATTCAGATGAATTGCAATCGTAGGATTTTTACCCGCGCATAGATCGAGACAAGCCGCCTATTGTAGAAGAAATTCCAGACGATCAGATTATGAACAACCTTACGACGCAAACGAATTTACTAGAAATACAAAACAAACAACCGGAGAAGGCCAATTGCACGAATACACTGAGATATCAATATCAAAACCCATCACAAATCAACAATTACCAGAAATTCATTGGAATACAGTGAACTCCAATAATTTGTATTATATTAATGATTCATTAGGGAAATAAAAAAATTTAGTTGATACAAGAGCAGAAATTTCAATTTTCAAACCACACGCCGTAGAAAAATATCCTTGTTATCGATCACCTGAAAATTTGTCTGTACAGGGTATTAGTAATGAAAAAATTGTAATTAAAGACCAGAAGACCACCTGAAACTTTATATAATGAAAATAACTTGATAACCAAATATATCCGAGATTTGAATAATCGAATCTCCTATTGTTATCAAATTGCTAGACAAAAAAAGCTAAAATACGCTTCGATAAAGATATAAGGTAGGAGATAAAGTTAACGTTAAAGAGAGAGATTGGAAATGAACTTCAAAACAAATTCAATGGACCCTCTCAAATACCTGCAATTTGCAAAAATTCAGCACTTTTAAAAAAGTTAGAAAAAAAGCAACAATCAAAAATAAATTTCGAGAGAATGAAACCTTATTCTGAATAAATTACTTTCAGATAAAAATGCTGTACCTCGCAGTTAATTACAGCGATGGCATTCGGATAATACGACGTGGTCCCCATCAACAATACCATGGGTATTTATTATCATCAAAGGGATAATCTCCTCTCTCAAATGAATTAGATATTTCAAATGATATTGGTCATAGATTTAAAGGTAAGAACTTTAGAAGTCTGCGAATCACTTATGGAAAGCTACTTATTTATTGAATCATATTTGGACACTTTGAATTCAATCCCTTATCAGGTTAACTGGTCAATCACTTTGATACCTACAATGCCAACCTCACCTAATTCTACATCAATTGATTACAAAATGTCTTTTCCATGTTCGTTAATTCCTCGATTTTTCGATGGATATAGAATAGAACTACACGAATTCTTTAGTACCTGTGACAATGCTAATTGATTCGCAAGTTTCTCAAAAATCTGCTTTTTTAGCTTTCATAATATCAAGGCTCACAGGCAGTGCAAAAGCTCAACTTTCAGGCAAAGAGTATAATAATTGGGGAGAGTGGAAAGATATCTTGAATAAGTTGTATGCTGATAAAAAACATTACAGTCAACTAATGGTAGAATTAAATACGACAAGACATAATTTCAATGAATCAGTTGTTAGTTGTCACGCAAGATTAGATAAATTTGTAATACGAGTAATCAATGTAATAAACAGACAAAATTATACTGAAAAAGTAGGTCTTATCGAAAGTGTTCGAGAAATAGCATTGAATCGGTTCATATACCATTCTCTTCCAGATATTTCTAGATTTCTACGTTCACAAAGTAGTGATAATTTTAGTGAAGCACTAATTGTAGCTCTAGAAGAAGAAAAAGCCCTCCAAATGAATAACCGTTCGCTTCAAAGTTTTGCACTATTTGTAAACGTGATAATCATTCAACTCGAGATTGCAGGAAGAAAAATAGTGTCAACCCAACTCAAAACAATGTTCAATATGCCGATAACGTCCCAACTCAAAATAATCCGCATAATTCAACATTTCCTCAAAAAACTTTTCGTTATTGCAAAAAGAACGGACATTTAATACAAGAATGTCGGAAACGAGCATTCAATAATCGGAATCGAAATCAAAATGCAAGTAATTCCAATGAACACATCGAACCAGATCCATTTAAATTCGAATCTGTCCCAGATTAGCGTCGTACCTGCGGACTCTTAAATCAAACCGACGAAGTACATATCTAGTCAAATTCTGAAATGAATAAAATACCGACTCAATAACAAATCCAAGTAACATTTCAAACTCGAATCAAAATCCGAATCAAAACCCAATACCAACTCTCAAATCCATTCAAGATTGATCAAAAAACTCTATCAGTATATTGGTAACGAATGGTTACACCTCGTTTATAAAAATCAGATGTCAAAATGTAGATTTTGAATTTCTCATTGACACTGACGCAAATATTTCATTACTAAAAAGTAATAGGTTGAGAGGAATTAGATATTCTTTCAACCCTCATGAAAAATTGACAATAAGTGGTCTCAGCACGAATTCTCCCATTTCTACAGAAGGAACAGTCAAACTCAATTTTCAAGAAAAAGAACACAACTTTTCAATAAAATTCAATATTGTGAAACAAGAATCAAATATTCCTTCTGATGTAATCATAGGAAATTATTTTTTTTCCAACAGGAATCAGCTGAAATAAACTTAGAAAAACTTAAATTGAAAATAAAATCAGTGCCTTCTTCAATTCAAATGCATGTCGAAACAAAACTAAAACCTGAAATTAATCACATTCCTTTGATTTTACCCCCTAGATCAGAAACCCTAATACAATTCGATATATTAATGAAAATCTCACAGAAGGTATCTGTCCAGAAATAAAACTTCATGATGGCGTATATCTAGCGAAATCTATTGTTAAAGTAGAGAATAAAAAAGTTATCACAACTATTCAAATACGCTTGACAAACCTATGAAAATACAAAGTACTGTTATATACTTAGAAAACTTTTCCGAAATAGAATCTTGTTGGAATCGACAGAATCTCACTATAGGAAAATTTGAGACTAAATCACCTCAACTCAGAAAAAAAAGAATCGTTATTAGAATCATGCAAAAAATATAATGACATAGTTTATTCACCTAATGACACTCTTTCATGTACAGATGCTATAGAATTTGAAATCAATACCTCTGATCCAACACCAATTTCTACCAACATTTATCGTTTTTTCGAAACTCACAAAAAAGAATTAGACAGACAGATTGATAAAATGTTAAAACAATAAATAATTCGTCCCTCAGTTTCACCTTCGATTTTTTCCCAAAAGGCTGACGCCTCGAATCAGAAAAAATGGTGAATCGTAACCATTGCCAAGTATTGAAGAAATATTGGATCAACTTGGTCATGCTAAATATTGAACAACATCGGGTTTCCACCAGGTGGAAATTAAAGAATCGGATATTCCGAAAATAGCTTTTTTAACACCATCAGGTCACTGCGAATGGACTAGAATGCCATTCGGAATGAAATCAGCACCACAAGTTGTTCAGAGACTTCTGAACACTATTATAACAGGACTCCAAGCTTTGAAATGTTTTGTTTACCATCGTCAAGGTAGTTCAATTCAAGAACATACTTTGAAATTGACTTCAGTATTCGACAGATTACGACAAAACACCCTTCTGCTACAGCCAGATAAATGCGAGTTTATGCGTCACGAAGTAACATATCTAGGTCACGTTATTAATGAAACCGGTGTATCACCAAATCCCGAAAAGATACAAGCAATATCTGACTCTCATACTCCAAAAAATCCTAAGAATATCAAACAGTTTTAGGTAGGATACTACAGACGGTTCAATAAAGATTTTTCCAAACATGCAAAACCACTCACTGTACTCTTGAAATCAGAAATGTCATTCGTATGGAACACTGCAATTAGCATTCGAATATTTCAAAACGATCCTAACAAATCATCCAATTCTAAAATTCCCAGAATTCTCTCAAGAATTCATTCTTACAACAGTTTCTTCAAATTTTGCCCTAGGAGCTCTTCTCTCATAAGGTGGGGTGAATGAAGATCTTCCTGTAACATATGCATCTAGAACTTTAGGTCAAGCCGAAATAAATTACCCCACCACCGAAAAGAATTGCTAGTCATAGTATGGGCTACTAATTACTTTCGACCTTATTTGTACGGACGTAAATTCACCATGTATACCGATCGCCGACCCTTAACTCATTTATTCAACTGTTAAGACCCCAGCTCTAGTCTAGAGAGATTGAGGTTAAAATTAGATGAATATCAATATGAAGTAAAATATAAACCAGGTAGAGTAAGCTCAAACGTCGACGCACATTCTCGAATCCCTGTATATCTCATTGAACCGACAAAATCAGACACTTATGGCGATTCAATAAAATTCATTATACCAATACCAAACTCCACATTCGAAAAATCAACACAAAATATATAATATGTTCAAGGATCTTGACGAAAACAACGATAACTATGAAAACCTAACTGCCATATTCGATTTCAGTTAATTGTCAGAAGACACATCACTTCATGATTTTGTGAAATTAATAAATCCCGAGAATCAAACAACAAATTTATTGATTGCAAAAATGTATCATTTCGAAAAAATCACATATAAGGATATTTTTTCTTCGCTGAAAAATTTTAGAAAACACTTATTGAAAATTAATATCAATAAAATACACATGAAAAATTCAGTAGAGAGTAGCGCGAAATTGAAACAAGATTCAATGAACGAAATGCTAGAATTTTTATTCTCGAAATTTGATATAGAAGTTATTTTTGTAAACAAACCAAAATTACAACCAGAAACCAAATATGAAATGAAACGAATGTTCAATGAAAGTTATGTATCATCCGTATCAGGACATTGAGCTACCTAAGAACATACAAACGAATAAAACAAAACTACAAATGGTCAGGTATATATATATATAAAAAAATTAGTGAAAACATATAAATCTTGTCAAATTAATAAAACTAATTATAAACCAGGAAAAGCAACTATGGAAATCACAACAACTTCTGAGAAACCATTTCAAAGTTTAGCTATAGATGTAGTGGGTCCTTTATCCATGACATTCAATGGTAATAAATTCATCATAACCATGCAAGATGAATTGACAAAATTCTCATTTACAAAGGCTACTCCGAATCACGAAGCAGAAACTGTAGCAAATAGTTTATTGGAGTTCATAACAATTTATGGAATCCCCGAAAGCATCCTGTCTGATCAAGGAAGCGATTTTACATCCGATCTAATGAAAGAGTTAACAACTTTTTCAAAATCAAGCACATACTTTCGAGTCCTTATCATCCTCAGACAAACGGAGCTTCAGAAAGAAGTCATTCAACTCTCAAAGAATATCTAAAACATTACATAGATCGCACACAGTCCGATTGGGATGAATATGTATCTGAACATGAAAGAGTGTCAATACCATTAGTACATGAGCAAGCGTACAATCTATATAATTTGATACCTTTTCCAGCACAGTTAAATAATAGCAATATTTATTCATATATTGATCCTATCTATCCCTACCTACTACTGAGTACAACCAAAACTCATTATTCAAGACTGACAGATTTAACACCTTGTCAGAGATTACTTGAAAATGATTTGTAAAAATTCCATAACCTATTTGACCGTTGAACAACCAGTTTGCGAGGTTACTATGAGAGCCCAGCCAACAAAAGGAAGTCCATCCGATTGTCCTACTAGATCAATAAAATCTGATATGGAAATTTGGCATCCTATCAACCAGAACCAATGGCTTTTCGTAATAACTAAACGCACTACGGAATCAATCACTTCTCAACCATCCAACGCACATATCATTGATGTCGACCTGAAAGGAATATTTTCATTGAAACCAAATTGCAAGTGTTACACATTTTCAACACTCCTAGTTGCCACTTCCAAGCAATCTTCTAATTATTCCAAATTCATCCCTGAAATTAACATTAACCAAGAATATTGCTGCATTAGAAAATCAGATTTCCTCAGAAGCGAAGAAATGGAATCATTGAAACTGAATAATCTCAACTTGATGAATTACGTCATGCCCAACACAAATTGAACCAATTTGATGAAATTCTCCAACAGAAGCTCAAAAACCCAAATATTAAATAGTCGATTTTCCAGTCGCAGAAAAAAATACTGTATTATACACGGGAAAAATATTAGATTTTGGTTCTTGGTTTTTGTCTGTCTCCTTTTCGCGTCGGGAGACAACGCAACCTCGAGCTAAAATCGAATACTTTTTTCCTTGTATAATAAATAACTATTTCTCGTTGGGCTTGGCCAGGATTTGAACCCCGGACCTTTGGGTCATAAGGTGGTAGTCCTAACCATAGGACCATACGACGTTAGAAATAACGTGTGCTTTGTGTGTATTTGATCAAGTTCTCTACGACGACTTTTATTGATATTCATTGCCTTACCTATGGTTGGAACAATTTAACTCAAACTTTATTTTGCATTTTCTAGTAATTCCGTAATCCAGTATGCAATAAATATGATTGAAAATAATAAAAAATACGCAATTATTGAAAATGTAGTACAATATCGCAGAAAATGGACTAAAAATGGCGTCGATTTGACGTTTATGTTTGTCATGACAATGACATGACAAAATTATGGAAGGTGTCAAAAAGTAATTCTGAGAAAATTTTGTAGGAAACCATGGGTCCTGATTTTGAAAAAACATATTTTACCTTTTTTGATTGAAGTAGGTTACCTTCAATTTTCAAGTAGAAGAAAAAATGGAGAACGCAAAATCTCCAAAGGACAGACGCACGAGCACACACATTTTTAATTTTCTCAAGTGTTAGACTCATGCTAATGTATGGAAGTATATTTTTCTGAAGGTAAGGAAATACTGGAAATCGGTATTTTTTATGGTGTTTTAGGTGTTTTTTATAGAAGCAAAACATGTTGAAAGTTGATATGGTGTGAAAATATGTTTTTTCCAGCCGTTGAATTTACTGCAATGGAACACTCTCGCATAGGTATATGAAATACTTTTCAATCATCATGAAAACAAATATTTTTTATGACTTATGGGGAAACTTTATTCTCTCATGGCCATTTCACGATACAAATAAAATTCCTAGACTTGAGAAAGTAAATGAATATATAGTGTCTTTATTCCATTTTCCCTATCTTCCTACTACTAACAACGTTATGTTATCAAAATCATTTTTTTATTTCATTAATGACATGAAATTACATTGAGCCCTGGAATGAATGGAATCTACAATGGCGCTTGCTATCCAATAACTGCGGAAGTAATGATGAATTTTGGTAATGTTGGAACTATTTCTCGCTATATATCTGAATTTGGCTATTCCCAGTATATTTCCTGTTTCCAGGTCATATCTCAAACGAAATTGTCTGGAGATTAAACTATTCTCATTGTTCTTCCGTTTAAAATGAGACCAAAGCATTAATTGCTCATTTCCTTCAAATATCACACAAATTGTCTGAATCCGACCTTCATTCCTATACATTGAACCTCCTTATGAGCACTTCATTGTGAAAAAATGTGGTTTTATTTCCACATATCCGGTTTTTGTCATCATAGCAGAATGAAATGTATATCAGTTTTTGAGTCCAAGCATAAGCTTTTAAAGAAAATAAGTTTAATCGAAATCGATCTAGTAGTTTTTTCGTGATGCTCGAACAAACAAACAAACAGACAATTACAATTTTATAATATTATGGATAGATGAATAACAGCAGCCCAAGGACGCTTCCTTAAGGGATACCATATGAAATTCCCATTTCAAGTGAATAATTTCTATGGATCTTCGTTTTCGGACATCTACCATTGAGATAGTTTTCCAACCACTTCAATACAACTCCTGTTATCCCACAATTTCTATATTTATATAGTAATTTTTGCCTATATATTGTTTCAAACGCCCTTTTCAGATCTATAGAAATTCTTATAACAATTTTACCATAATCTATATCTGTTTTCCACATGACATGACATGCAGACTCTGTAGAATGATTGTGTCTAAATCCCGATTGATTCACATGTAGAATATTTTGTTCATTTAAATACTCAGTCAAGGGATCATGAACTGAAATTTCAATAATTTTCTCGATGACTGCAAGTAAATTCATGGGTGTTAAATCTTCAGGTTCATCAGGTGTACTTCTTTTTGGACCTGGTATTATGGTGCTGCATTTCAATAATGAGGGCAATACTCTATGCAAAATACAATTTTGATGAATATGCTAACATTTCTCGTTCCCTTACTTGAGTTAATTGAAAAAATTCCATAGTAGGGCGGATAGAGTTATATCCTCATTTTTATTATTCCATATAGCTGAATTTGGGTGATGAATAGATTAAAAGGGCAAAATATCTACTTCCAAAGTATCTTAGATTTTTTTTGCGAATCTGACGAAAATATGACATTAAATTTCCTTCGCTAAATTCGGAGCCAAGCTATTCCAGGGTAAAATAACGTCAATTTGCCAACCATAACTTAGGTTGGGATGATGTAAACTTCATGTATTGTCTCACAACTATCTTCAGGTTCAAATTAATGATGATGAAAAAAATAAACAGTTTCAAATTTGAAAAGTAGTAATTTTAACCTTCTACGATTAGAATTTTGAAAAAAGAAATCATTACGCCCTTGGAATGCTACTCTCTTCTAAAATTCAATTTTTCTATTGCTGATACTCTTCGAGATATAACCTGTTTTATTATTGGGGTAGATTTTACAGTCTGAGGTGCAATGTCCAGACATAAAAACTATTTTTAATCTTAAAAAAAACCGAATAAAATTGATTTGTATTGCCGTTTAGAAAAATAAAACATTTTTTTTTAATAAAAACCATCAGGGATAGTTTTAACCTATCAGGATTCAAATTTTGTTAAATCCTCTTCTGGTATGCCCTACCCCTGCAATGTAACCTTCATGCAAAATTAAATTAACCTATTGGCGACAATCTTTGTGATATACGCGCAGTGGCATGAAATTAATCTCAACACATATTGCCAGTTTTTTCAAATTGATAGTTTCGTAGATGAAAATTGACATATCCATGTTTTTCTTCGTTTATATGTCCGCGAATTTGTCCGCGTGGTTTTCAAGAAGATTCCACTTTTTTATAACATATTTTTATTCGATTCCAGGAATTTGCGAAATACTTGTAAAAATCTATTTCAATAAATGACGCCATATCAACACTTCTCATTTCTTAACGAGAATTGAATTGAATTGAAAAGGAGCCATATTAATTAGTGCAAATGGAATTTCAATCAAAATCTCTCATTTCTTCTTTCAACTTCCAATTGTTTATTGAACATAGTTAATCTCCGATGATGAATCAGTTGAAACGACCATTATTGAGACAATTTGACCTGTCAGGCGGGATGTCTTGACATTCCAATTTTCGACTCCTAAATTACTCAAATAAGCTCAATTCAGCGCCCACGTATTCGAAGGTCAATGATGTCAGTTTAGCCAACTATAATGTTCGTTGACTTAAGGTATTCTTTATGTATCAACACTGAACTTTTTCTAGTTTCCAGTTGAAACTTCAGGAAACAATACATTAATAAACTGATTATATAAGAGATGAAAATGACTCATATATTCAGTGGGAAATTTTAACCGTTTGTGATTCGAGTTTTGGAAAATATTTTCTCAGTACGTATCTATAGTTGGAATGTAACATTTTTTATTCTTCTATTATTGATACTCTTTCAGATAAAACCTTGTATCATAATACTTTTTACTGCCAAATTTCAGAAATGAAAAAAATTGTCCTTGGGAAAAACATTATATAAAATTGAATTTTCCTGCCGGTTTTTTTTTCATTAACAGCTACATATATTGAAATCATTCAAATATTCAGGGGGTCGTTCTGATTCATTGGGATCCAATCCTATTATCCGTTATCTAGTTTACTGTTATCCGTTATCCCGTATCTCGTTATCCTGTATCCCGTTATCAAATTTTCCGTTATCCCGTCAAACCATTATCCCGTTATCTTGTTATACCGTTTGACCATCATCCCGTTATTCCGTTTTGACATTATACCATTAACCCGTTACCCCATTATCGCTTTATGCCGTTATCTGGTTATCCTGTTTTACAATGGAAAGATGTACTTGAAATGGGAGCTCACCTTATATTAGTTGCCCATGTGAAAAAATGTGGTTTTATTATTGTATCAAAATGGTGTGAGTAAATTTTCGTGACGCTCGAAGAAACAAAGAAACAGACGAATTTCAATGTTATTATTTATTATTATTAGTATACATAGAGATACATATGTAGTGGTGTTACATATGTCATCGTAGCGATATGACATACCAGTTTTTTAGTCCAATCATAAGCTTAAATGGATCATCAAAATTGATCCAGTTGTTTTTGCGTGATGTTCGAATGAAAAAACAGTCAATTATAATTCAATAATGATATAGATAAATATACAACGGGAAAATATATTCGAAATGGAAGTTCACCTAATTATGGTGCTTTGAAAAATTGAGGTTTTATTGTTATATCTGTGGTTCCTATCATTATGGCAGAATGAGGTGTATAACAGTTTTCAAGTCTAATCATAAGCATTCAAACAAAAAAAGCTTCATCGAAATCGGTCCAATAGTTTTTTCGTGATGCTCGAATAAACAAACAAACAAACAATTACAATTTTATAATAGTATGGAAGATATAGAAGATGAAGAAAAGAAAAACAACAACATACACATCTCCACCATACATCTACTACAACACTACAACTATCAAATCAAATTAATAAAACAATGGAAAAACAACATTTTACATCGACTATAAAATAGGAATAACACCATTTATTCAAAATTGAAACCGAGTATCGAAGAACACACCAACTCATACAGTATGCAATTCCTAGAATCCAATAATATCTTATCAAACGCGCAATTCGGTTTCCGAGAAGGCTTTTCCACAGAACAGGCTATATTCAGATTGGTGAAAGACGTCTTGGCTAATCTTAATGATAATAATAAGTGCCTAACAATATTTCTAGACCTGGCCAAGGCGTTTGACACCGTGGATCACAAAATATTATTGCAAAGATTGGAAATAGCGGGGATAAGAGGCACTGTTCTTAATCTATTTGAAAATTATCTCTTGGATAGAACTCAGAGAGTAAAAATCAATAATTGTTTTAGTAACCCCCTTCCTATCACCATAGGCGTACCGCAAGGAACAGTGATGGGTCCCATACTCTTCCTAATTTACATAAACAATATTGGAGTACTGAGAAACACCAAAAGCTCAGTAATCTCATATGCAGATGACACAGCGATAATGTTTTTTGGAGATTCTTGGACAAAAGTATACCAACAAGCCGAACAAGAGTTAAATATATATTTTGACTACATAGATGGTAGCCTCTTAAGCTTAAATACTGATAAGACAAAATTTATCACATTCAGTGCTGATATTAGAGATCAACCAGAGTTCGATAAAATAACAATAAAAAAAAAAACCTGTGACCATATTCATTGCACATGCCGCATAATAAAAAAATTAAAAAATTAAATATCTGGTGTAATCTTAGACCAACACCTACGATGGTCTGAGCATGTATCATATACAATTCAGAGACTTCGCAAACTTATACGTAAATTTTATCAGTTGAGAAATATTTTAAGCAGAAAACAATTGTGATGGTGTATAATGCACTAGCAGAGTCCATTATTCGTTACTGTGTCATTATTTGGGGTATGTACAAAACAGCCTTATGTGATCTAGAAATCACTCAAAATACAATTATAAAGATTATACTTAAAAAGAAAAATTATTCTCCACAAATGAATTATATCGTGAAGCTAACCTACTGAATCTTAAACAAATTTATATATACCAATGTATTCTATGGATGATGAAAACCAAAACCTACACATATACTAGTCATTCTTACAAAACGAGGTCTATTTCTAACAATCTAGTGACTGTTCCATTCTACAAAAAGTCTCTACCACAAAGATTCATAACTTATATCGGCCCCAAACTTCTCAATATGGTACCAGTATATATAAGAAAAATCAAATCAAAGTTAGCTTTCTATAGAATTGAAAAATTCGTTGAAGTGAACTATGTCAAGCTAAAAAAAATTGTTTACTGATAAATTAGACATGCATTAAACTACTGTGTAAAACATGTCGTTATCACCTTACATACATAGTATTGAAACCATTAATCTTCTCTCTCTTTCTCTCTCGCTCTAATTTCGCAGTTTTTCCATTCTCCTTCTCTTTTGATAATGTCTACCAACCAATCTTATTTAAAATTAGGTATATATATTCAAATTTAGATTAAGGTTTTTTTTTTCTTTTTCTTTGTAAAATGACTCTCTAGCATGGGGTGAGTTGTAATACAAGCCATAAGGCTTAGACAATCCACCTAGTGCAAATTCATAAAATTCTCTTGTAAACATTGTCTGAATAAAAATATATCATATCATATATCATATCATATAGAATACCATGTAGAGACTGTCAAAGTAGCTACCTTCCTATATAGGTCAAACTGAACAACATTTGCAAATTCAAGCCCATAAGTACTCAAAAACTGACGGGACAGCTTTATCCAAACCCGAAAAAGAAAATCAACATAAAGAGAGTAAGAACATTCATAGAAATGTTACATATAAATAAAATAACCAATAAAAAACCTTTTTGAAGACAAGCTTTTATTCAAGCCGTGTACTAAAACGTATGAAATGAGTTTAAGTCATCGCTGACAATGATTTAATTATTTTTTGTTGAATTATTTGATTTCAAACAGCTTGTTGCGCCAAATGTTCATAAAAGTAGGTAACAATTAATTCGATTGAGCAGTGATTGTTTGGTAAGTAAGAACTTGTCAAAATAATTGATTTTTACAAAGTATTCATGGAAGTAGGTACCAATTAATTTCATTGGACAAATATTGGTTGGTAAGTAACAACTTAAGTTTTATTACAATTTAATTTTTTTTAAACCAAAAAAAAAAAAATTTTTTAAACTTATTTCATACGTTTTAGTACACGGCTTGAATAAAAGCTTGTCTTTAAAAAGGTTTTTTATTAGTTACTTACTTTTTTGTTTTTTAGTTAGTTCGCCTTAATCTGTTAATTTCTAATAGAGCATCATTATCACAAGGTATCTTCCCTGTGAGTTTTGAACTGGAAGAAATCATGATCTCCGACCCCAAAAACTCCCACACACCGAGTTTGAATAGAATCTAACCATAATTACAGAACTCGTTCGCCATCCTGAAGTCGCCACTTTGAATTTATAGCTTTTGACGAAACATTCATGATCTCCGAACCTGAAAACCCCCATATACCAATTTTTAATAAAATATGACCATAATCAGAAAACTCGTCCTCCATCTTGCGGCCGCCATTTTGAATTTATTAATTTTAATAAAAAATTCATAATCTCCGACACCGAAAACACCCACATATCAATTTTGAATCGAATCGGGCCATAATCACAAAACTCGTTCGCCATCTTGGAGCCGTAGTTTGGAATTTATGAATTTTGATAAAAAATTCATAATCTCCGACCTAGAAAACCCCCACTACCAATTTTGAATGGAATCGGACCATAATCACAAAACTCGTCCGCATCTTGGAGCCGCCATATTGAATTAATAAATTTTGACAAAAGATTCATAATCTCCGACCCCGATAACCCCCACATACCAATTTTGAATTGAATCGGACCATAATTACAAATCTCGTCCGCATCTTGAAATTTATGAATTTTGACAAAAAAATTATAATTTCCGACTTTGAAAACCACCACTTACTAATTTTGTATGGAATCGGACCATAATCACTAAACTCGTCCGCCATCTTGGTGCCGCCATATTGAATTCATACATTTTGACAAAAGATTCATAATCTCTGACCCGAAAACTTCCGCATATCAATTTTGAATCAAATCGGACCATAATTACAAATCTTGTCTGCCATCTTGTTTTTTTCTCTAACATAAATTCCATACTGCATTGTCACCAGAATTATGAACATCTGCCAAATTTCAAATCATTCGGACGACTAGAAGTTGGTCAAAATTCACTTGCAAGAACGAACGAACGAACAAGTGAAACTAAATAAAAGCTTGTAAAAATAGCTCATGCCCGCGGCTTCGTCCGCGTGGATTTCGAGAAGATGATAGTTTGGCTTTTCATAAATGACATAGGTTCTTGTAACATTTAACCTGAAGATGATAAATACCATGTCGAAACGTCGTTAAAAGGAATTATACAAATTGTCTCAATCAGAGTTTTATTACGATCAATTGAACCTTATCAATAACTTCGTTGTGAAAAAATTTTGTTTTATTTTTACGTATCCGGTTTCCGTCATCATAGCGAAATGATATGTTTTTAAGTCCAAGCATAGGCTTTCAAAAAAGTTTCATCGAAATCAGTACAGTATTTTTTTCGTGATCCCCGAACAAACAAACAAACAGACAATTACAATTTTATAATAGTATAAATAAAAAAATAAAAATTCCCTCACAGTAAATTTGTCCTTTGCAATAAAATGTGATATTATGAAATAAAAATAATATTTGACCCCAAAAACGTCTAGATATCAATTTTGAATAGGATAGGACCACAAATCACAACATTTGTCCGTGATCTTGTTTTTCTTCCTTGTGAAACATTGTCACCCCAATGATGTACACCGACTAAATTTCAAGTCGATTGGATAAGGACGTGGTGCCAAATTGACTTGCAAGATTTGACTTACTGACAAACAAGTTGAATATAACGAAAGCTTGCAATAAAAATAACCTCTAAACACAAAACAAAGCAGAAATACATTTTATACATAATTCTTGAATAACTAAAAATGTGTCACTCAATTGAATAAAAATAAAACTGGAAATACTGGTGGTCCTGGAAGATATTATTACATATATTCCAACGATATGTGGGCGTTATTTCCGGAGGTCCCCAAACCTTTCATCAGAGGAAAACACAACGCAAAATGGGCGTGTCCAATATTTCCTAAGGTACCGAAACCAACTCCGTGAGAAAAGGATATATTTATGTGCCGCTGGTACCCAAACCATCGACGAGATGTATATATATACATATATATATATATATATATATATATACCAGAAGCAGAGTCTGTCAAATATTTGGGTATACATAATTGATAAAGATTTACACGTTTATTTCATAACGAAGAAATTCAGATACCTCTCGCAATTTTTGGATATTTATCACCTAAAAACAGTATACTATGCACTCATCCAGTCTCACTTGTCATATGATATTATGGGATGGGGAGGAATTCTGGACTGCCATTTGGAAAGATTAAATATTTACAAAAATGGGTTTTGAGGATTATTCACAATAAAAAAACTCGGCTTTTCCAGTGATGATATGAGACAATTATACTGTCAGAAAAGAATCATGTGCATCCATCAATCCAAGATTGCACTGGAACCCACAGACCACATCGGAATGAAAGCACTACTGTAAAATTACCTGAGGGTGATTAGAATGTTGGACAAAGGAGTTCACTCTATTTGGGCCCAAAATTAAATAATCACTTTTCTCCACAACAACAATCTGTAACCAACAAAAACTGTTTCAAATATATGGTGAAACTATGGATTTTAAACACAAATAGGGTCTTCTTCAGTAATTTCATCAACAATAGAATGCTTCAAACAGAAAATGCTAATATTTTCCATATTTCGGAAAAAATCACTTTGAAATTGAAAAAATACCACAATTATTCTATGGAATGGACATACATTCCCTACTTGCCATTTAAAATATTTTTAGGGTGATTAAGTGTGAACAAGTATATGTAAGTAGTGACGTTACTATTCTGCATTTTTCTGTTTGTATATCTTGTTTGCGATATTCTATCAACATTTTGATGAGCCACAAATCTGATAAAACATTCGATAATTTTTCATTTCTTTCCGAAGCATTCTTGGTTTGGCATGACTTCGATCAATCTGCCAGTACTATATGTTTCGAAATTGTTTATATTGTTATGAATCTAGGGTTTGTGGCTATTGAAATACTGAATTAATAATTTTCCGTTTGTTTACACTTCACAACACACAAAGCAATAATGAATTCTTACAACTAAATGACGTCATTGTACTTGTTTCTAATCTCAGTCAATTTGTATTACTTTTTATGAACTGAATCCCTGGTCAGCGTATGTGCATTATATGGAGGTCATTGGCACCCAGAATATTCTCGTCGGCAACTTCCCAATTCCTTGAAAACTCTCGATATTTATATCCGTTTCGGGAAGCCTACCGTGGCGTCAGCTACGCTTCACTCTTGGGATCTCACCCCGCGTCGGTTAGACATAAAAAAACATGTAGTGGTGCACTGTTTTCGTAACAATAACGTGATTTGGGTGAATTTTAGGTATAAGATATTTTTTTTGTTCAAATGTTCGGATATAATATATTCTCCATGAAAAAAAAGTGGTTGATATTCTAGATGTGATTTTCACCTAAACATTTTGAATTCTGAACACGAATTCATAAATTGACACTATACTAGTGATATTATTACGTGCATATAGATAAATTAGTGTCCTTTATTGATTGTAAACTCTACTTTTCGGTACTGTTTATTCATTACTTGTTATTGAATCAGATGTAAGCGACACTATCATCTTCATTTTTATATATTTTGTTTACTTTTTTCGATACAAGAATAAGTTCCTTTTTTTTTACTGGTATTTGGAAAACTGTACTTTGTTGCCTACTAGAAGATAAAAAGGATATTTCAGTTTGAAAAAATACCAGTTTAGAAAAACTCATTATCTACGAATTTACTTCAAAGTACCACTTTCCACACTCGTTAGTAAATATACTATTTTATACCAGCAAAATCAATTATTGAACCGAGCCGTCAATAAAACATACCATCTTGTGAAAATTTCATTATATCGAGTACGCCTGTGCTTGTGGGCGGTTCCACGTTGAGCTTTATCGGCAATGAATAATAATGACTCTCTTAGACGTATTGCAGTACTAAATATCTACTTGCCGTATATTGAATGTGATCTGAATTGGGGATCGAAAAAAGAGTATAGTCGAAAGGATATTCCAGTAGTACCAATATGGTGGAATTCATAAGGTGTTTCGCATATTTTGAAGAATATACATTAATTTTTGTATTTATCACATATTAATTGAGTAATGCTATGTTTCTTTTTTCCAGGTAAGTGACTTCATTTCTGAGGGGGAATGGAAGTGAGTATATGCTGCGAAAATAGTGATTGTTCATAATCATTGATCCATTTATTTCCAGTGGCTCAGGAAAATCTATGAAATCCAGTTCAACTTACTGAATATTAGCAATATCGTCAATTTAACACTTTTTCGTTCTTCATCGCGTAAATTATGTGAGAAGGAGACCATGTTCCTTAGAGTTCTCGATCAATCGAAAATGAGACGTTACTCCATGTTTGAGCAATTAACTCCACTCATCTCCCCCACTGAACAAATTAATTCACTTAAGGTAGCATATGTGCTATAGAAAAATGCATTGAGGGGGTTTCTAATCCAATTTTCTTGCTAGTTTGCATGATAAATAATGTATCCCATATTGCTGTCAGATACAACGAAACAAGCACTATCTAATGATTATGATGCCAACCTTGTGCCAAGTTCGTATGATCCGCTGTGAAGTAGGCGAGGAATTAATTCCATTTCTGATTCCTTACTAATTCTGTTCTTACCAAAAGGTTGCACATTTGTGTTTTTCAACCTATGACATCACAATAGTAGTTTATGATGCTTACACGAAGAGTTTGATAGACAACCAAACGACCTCAAAGCGAGTAATATGATCACGATTGTCATAATTACTCCTAAGTCCATGAGTTGCTTAAATTTCTTTGCAACACCCGCTTTGAAAGTTCAATTTGAGAGAAATCAAAAAATACAGTCACGTACTCTGTTATAGGTGTTACAAAAAACTTACCAACAACTCAGTGAGTCGATAAATTGGTCACAAGTCACAATGCGTTGAAATTACAAATACGAACTAGGATATATTTTCAACTGAATATTGAACTATGTTAAAATATTCAATGAACTGCTGTTGAGATATTCTTGAAAACATATCTTCATACTACTGTTAGAGGGAGGTTTGATTGTCTCTTTAGGATTTTAAGTGGCAATATAGTACCCTGTTGAGTAGTTGGAATGAATACTACCACTGTTTTGATGATGCTACTTAATTTCATTCCGTTCTGTTTTTTCATATGTGAAACATGATCGTGAACTCTACCCGAATCTGTTATTATAATTTGAAAACGTATATGATGTTAACATAACAAGGTCAGTTGTTGTTTATAATTCCATATCGTACTGATATGAAGTGTAAATAAAATGTTTGTGAAGTAAAATTAGAAAAAAAAAGATTTTTCTATATAATGTTGGTTAAACAGTCTCCCACTCTCGACAGCTTGAAGGGTGCCAAGGAGTTGCAACTCGTTCATGGTTGGATTAGTTGTTGGTCGTCGATTCGTCGGTGACTTTGTTTTCCGTGAATGAACCCAGTATATTAACCATGCGTGCAACACTAGTGTGGCCATGCTGATTGTTGAAATGCTGCTGGCGTAGGAATGATGCAGTTTTTTCCAAACTATTTCTTGTAGTTGTTGTTGCAACTGTTCTTCATCGATCTGGAGACCGTCCAAGTCATCTGATAGTTCCAAAATGGGATATTCGTCAACATTATCAAGTGGAGTTGTGTTTAAGTACCTGGAATCAATTTTCGTTACTGATGCCTTGGCCAGAACAGGAAACGTGCCCAGTCTCCTGGGTATCAGAATATTTTGTTCAATTTTCATTATACATACTTGTAGAATACCGGTGCTGTTGAGCCTGATATCTTCACGGATGTCATTGCAAGTGAGCTCAATGCCTGTTGGTTTGGCTTCAATGTGCAGCCATGCATCTTGCATGTATAACTTCTTCTTCTTTCGGTGCCATGCCTGTCTTCAAGCGTGGGCCATCTCCATGACAATTTGGTTGAATTGGTCTCTATCTGTCACTACTCGGAATAGTTGTTCTACTCCCAGTCCGGTCCAGTTTCTAATGTTTCGTAGCCACGATAACTTTTTGCGACCAATCCATCTTCTGCCCTCAACCTTTCCTTGAATAATCAGGCGAGGGATGTGATATTTGGTACCTCGCATTATATGTCCGAAATAACTGACCTTTCTTGTTTTTATGGTGTTCAGGAGTTCTCGATCCTTATTCAGCTGTCTGAGTACCTCTTCATTACTGGTATGTGCAGTCCAAGGGATCTTGAGGATTCTCCGATAGCACCACATCTCAAACGCTTCTATTTTATTCATGATGTCAGCTTTAAGCGTCCATGTCTCACATCCGAACAAAAGAATGCTCCATACGTAACAGCGGAGTGTTCTTAACCGTATCTGAACTGTGAGGTTTCTATCAGTGAGAGTTGGTTTCCATTTGTTGAATGCCCTACGTGCCATTTCAATCCTTGCTCTTACCTCTTCGTCGCACGTTATGTCATTGTTCAGCCAGCTACCCAGATATTTGAAATGTGATACCAGTTCAATGTTGTGTCCGTTGATCGTTATCGGAATTGGTTCTATGTTTATTCTACCTACAGTCATCCATTTCGTTTTCCTGATGTTTACATTAATACCCCATTTTCGACCAGCCTCATGCACTCTATCCAGCAGCATTTGCAAGTTCTCCATGTTTTCTGCAATGATGGCAGTGTCATCTGCGTACCTTACGTTGTTTATAATTTCACCACCTATCTTTACTCCCTCTGTCCTGCCATGTAAAGCCTCTCGAAATATGTTCTCTGAATAAAGGTTGAACAACAGGGGTGATAGAACACATCCCTGTCTTACTCCACTTTTTATTGGTATTTCATCTGTAACGCTGTCTTCTAGCCTGACCACTGCTGTTTGACTATGATACAGGTTTAACAAAAGGCGCATATCATGATAGTCTACGTTATATGATTTTAGACATTGGAAAAGTTTTGTGTGTTTGACTCGGTCAAACGCTTTTTCGAGGTCAATAAAACATATATAGATATTTTTTCCAAACTCACAACTTTTCAGTAGTAGTGTCCTCATGCAGAAAAGGGCTTCGCGTGTGCCTAGTCCGCTACGAAATCCAAATTGTTCATTGCCAATGTTGTGTTCACATTTGACGTATATTCTATTGAGAAGTATCTTTAAAAGTATTTTCAAAGTGTGACTCATTAGGCTAATTAATCGGAAGTCGTTGCACCTATTAGCTTTGTTGTTTTTGGGTAAGGCGATGAAGATCGATTTCTGCCAGTCGCTGGGAAGTTTCCCAGTTTGGTAGACCTGGTTGAAGAATGCCGTCAGAACAGATATGCTTTCGTCATCAAATAGTTTTACCAGCTCTATAGGAATTTCATCGGGTCCTGGAGTTTTCCTTGCTTTTGATTGGTGTATTGCTTTTTGAACTTCGGATTTGAGAATGCTTGGACCGTGCTCTGCCATATAATCAGTCAGTAGATTTTCTATCGTTTCGCGGGTCTCGTCCTCGAAAAGTTGTTGTATATACTGTTGCCATTCATTACACTGATCTTCCTTTGTTAACAGCGCCTTTCCACCATCGTTATGCAACACTGTTGTGTTTTTTCTTTTATATATGCCAGAATGTTCTCTTAGCTTTTTATGTTAGTTAAAGTCATCATGTGTGGTCTGAAGATGTTCGATCTGTATAACAACTGCCTTCAAATAATAGATGTGATAGCATTCATCCAGACTTTGCGGGAAGGAGTATTCGGCCTCTGATATATCTCATCAATTATGCAGTTGGGATTCGTTTCTATGTTTTTTACTGTTGTTGGTCAACATGCGGAATTGTTCGTGGGATCTCGAGTACAGGTTTCGAATTCTTCATCGGTTAGCTGGAAGTATTGTGAGTTGTTGTAATCTATAGCCAAAACTTCATTAGGAATATCATGACCAGTAGGAACCATTCTCGACTTTTCCCATGGTTCGTCGGAGTTGTTCATTCGGTTTAGCTTGAATGCTTGTCCAATCTTCTTCACTGTTCGACATGAGTTGCAAAATGTCGCTCCCCAATTTCCCTCTTTGTTTATAGATTCTATCTTTTTGGGTGCTTGGATGATGGATGGTTCCATGCTGGATTTGAGGGAATATATCATGGTTGGATGTACCTCTGCTGTAGACCTACTCCTAGATTTTTAAGAAATTTCATCGTGTTTTGAGGGGCTGCTGCCTCGTGGGTGAATGTTCCTCTGCTGTGGACCTACTCCTAGATTCTTTAGGGATTTCTTCGTAGTTTGAGGGTCTGCCTTCCCGTTTGGATGGATGTCCCTCTGCTAGGAACGTACTCCTGGATTTTCGAGGGATTTCCTCGTAGCTCCAGGGTCTGCTGCCTCGTGGATGGATGTACCTCTGCTGGGGACGTTCTCCTGGATGTTATTTGTTGATGCTTGGTTGTCTACTAGATAGATGTTGTGTGGGCTTCTTCGCCAAAAATCGATGTTTTCTGCTCGAAGGACCATATTTATGGGAAGTTTTTGTATCAGTTCCTCCTTGATGGTTGTAGAAGAATGAAGATATCCAATGATCTTCGTGCAATACAAAAGTCAGAAGCAAAAGGCGAATCGTATTTGTCCAACATATCGAAAACAATAAGATATTTCTCATTTTCCTCTTGCAGACCAACTCATATCACCAAATGTACATAAAAACTCGTAGATTTTTTCCAATCGTGCTGTATTTGTACTACTTTAGAGCATTCTGCTTTTGAAAACATTGATTGACTCCTCCATGTGCACACTCGCATGGTTTTTACGATCTATAGATAGAATATCAAGTGGCAGAAAATATATTAGCAGTCACACAACTTGCGAAATTTTTTTTCTATTCTGAAGGCGATACTTTCTTTTTACAACCGAATTAATCAGTTGAGAACATGCATGAATATTGAGTTGAATAACTGCAGTCAGCTTCAGCAATCAAGGTGAAATTGTTGACAATTATTTTCGCACTTTCCTATATAATAGTTTACTATTAATAGATACTGAATCAAGCGACAACAGATCAAATGAATTAAAACTGAAAAAACGTACGTAATTTTAGATATAATTACGGCTGTGGTACAAAGCCCACTTGGCTGCGCCACTGACTTTTCGTATACGAATTGATTAAATGAGAATATCCATGAATATTGAATTGAACTGCTGCGGTCAACTGACGGTCAAAGTTTATCTTTCTCGGGCAATTGTTAATTTAAGTGGGAGTAGTAGGGATGTGTGCATGGGGCAGAACCAAAAGTCTTATTTTGTATGTCGTGCAATTTAATATTTTTCGAACGCAGAGCGCTTTCAACCTATAGGGTCATCTCCAGTGCTCAACTGCAAAGTAAGTGACTGATAGATGTTGGAATGTTATTTCAACTAATTGTCAAAGTATCACTTACTCGTCAGGCAATCACAGGGGGAACCCATAAAAAACTGACATTCACAAAGTTAAAATGTAAAAAAATTGTAACAAGCAGTGTGAAACTTGGAATCTTAAAAATGAAACAACCGCCAGCGTTTCTCAATTCGTCAAACCTAAAATAGATGAATTTTGGAACACAAATAGATAAGAAGAAGAATAAGAAGAATATAAATGAAGTGTTCTACGGTGTGCACAGAAGTTAGTCAACTGTCAATTTCTGAACTAACCTAGAATTGTTCCAATGTATACAATAAGATTCGACTTCTGGCCATGGTAGAGGTCAGGTGGCGGCCTCGGGGTTGGAAGTCAAGTGAATGTTGATGTGAGAGACCTGCCGGTTTTAACGTGCCCTGCAAAAATAAAGTTATTTAAGTGTGTGTGTAGTTCAATAAATGTTTGTGAAGATATCAGGCTCCTCCTCCGGATGACAACGGATTTGTCGGAAAAAGGGGTCTTCAATTGTTAAATCAGAAGATATTGTAACAGTTTAGTTGCCGTTTAACTTGCATTGCATATTTGAAAATTATTTCATTATTTGGGCATTCGTGGAATCACTTCGAGTGGGACATCCAGGGTGCCCTACTACGAAGACCCGATTATGTAACCAGAGGTTACGTAAAAGGGGGTGTATACGTCATCGCAATGAAGATAGCCAATAATTGAAGAGAAGAAAGCAATGTATACAACTCTACTTCAATCGTCTGTGAAGTGGAATGAAATATCTGTTCAAATTTTATTTTATATTCAGACAGATATTGTTGTTGAGTAATTCATTTTCTATATGTAAGTCCTCAAAAAAATCTAGTCTATTGTAGTTCTTCGATGTGACCCCAAGTAAAATCTGGGAATTGATACTGGCCCTGAAGTTTCGCTTGTTAACCTTCACGTGATGACCAAAAGAGGAATGTTCATGTTTGTTTAGGTGCTCATTTATGCGGAATTTCGGAGGTCTGCAAGTTCTGCCGACATATGTTACATTACAATCACCACATTTCAATTTGTAGGTACCGCTTTTTGATAATTTGACAATTTTATCTTTTGTATTGATCAAATGTCTGTTCAAGTTGTTGATGGTTCTGAAAGAAATTTTGACATTTTCTACCCTACTTTTTATACACTTTGCTGCTTTTTGAGCAATGTTATTGTCCAAAAACGGTATTGAAATGTATTTTTCCGTTGACCCAATATTAGGGTAAGCAAGTTTGTTGATTTATCCACCTCGATTTATGATCGCAATATCCTGATTTTTACTATTCACAGATACTGCATCAAGAGCAATACATTATGATAATAGAATATCATTGACGCCTTACATGGAGTGCTTCATCCCTAAGCGTTCTGGATGCTCCATAGGCTTATTATAATTGAATGAGGTACTCCAAAAATGGTTCATCAAAATAATATTGGGTAAACCGAAAACTTACTCAACTGAACAACTGTTTTCTGAATTCGGACAACTCGACATGAGACAACGATTATTCAATTCGTTTCTGGGAATAAAACTTATATCCATTCAGTGAACCATAAATATTCCACCAGAAACAACAATGGGATCAATGTGTTCATGCCCAAAGCAAATACGTCAGTTGGCCAGAGATTCTTCACTTACCTTGCTCCTCGCTTACTCCGTTTATTACCTGATGAACTTCAAAGAATCAATTCAAAATCATTACTAAAGAGAAGATTGAAAATTTGGATCCTGGATACCGATAAAACAATAATTCACAGCATTATCAACTGTTGATTCACTATACTTGCTATCTCTCTCATTCCACTTCATTGAAACCTTTCCGAATATGTCATTTACTGTATCTACTTTTTTACTATCATTATCATGTGTCTTATGGAATGTAATTTTATGTAAATACTGGGTTTTTAACTGAACGACATTCTGTAATTTTATAACCAGCGTTCTTTATATTTATATTTGTTTTTATTTTTTAACCAGCGCTATTCCTTTGGAAAATATTCAACCAAAACTTTAATGATATACCTGTATCCTTTGAAAAATATTCAAACCATATAAAGAAATGAAAGATGGAGGTATACTCACGGACAAGTTCTTCACTGAACTTAAATGAGTTAATATTTCCATGCATCTCACGGCTTTTCACATGGTTTATCCATTGGATACCGCTCCTTTTTTTAAAGCTTTTATTTCCCTGGAAAAATGTATATCCCTTCGTGTATATTCCATTTGCAGAAGTTGATATAGTATGCCCTCAATTATATTCAATAGCTTGCCTACAGATATTACAAATTTCATAAATATCTCACTATTGAAGAAAGATTTGATATTATTTTTATTGCAAAACTGTTTTTATTCACTGTCGGAATTTTTAATGTAACTTTAACTAACTATAAGTCTACTGAATATTTAGTTTGTTAGTTTTTCTACTTTAAAGTGTTTTCCTATATTTTACTTTTAGGTTCAGTTATTGACAATTTCCATACAAAGTAACTTTTAAACGAAAATAAAGATTATAGATGAGAAAAGTCATAAATATTAAGTTAATTTTTGCTGATCCAGTATTTCGTAGGAAAATTACATGTTTATGTGTAGCATCACTTAACATCTGTTTCATGGAAATATCCGCGCCTAAGTTCGATTTACGGAAAACAAGCTTTACCTAATGGCAACCTCGCGCGTGGTCCATATAGAGCGTCGCGATGCAATACAGCTGCTTACCATCTAAATGGATCCATAAATACAGATGAGCGTCATTAGGACCCTTTCAAAATGTTTCATTAGCGGCCTTTTTGGCAGTTTATTTTCTTTTCGTCATCATCGCATCGCCATTGTTGATTTTGCATCAACTTTCGGGTTTAATATCCGAATGAATCGGTTGATGTTGTTTTGGCTTCGGAGTGTGATGGATAGCCGATTTTTTTGTTTATTTTGGCGATTCGGGTGCAAATATACTGTTTATTTATTTTGGAGTATGGATAGTTTGCGATTTGATTGATACTGGCGGCATTTCCACGAGATAAACAAGTACATACAAGTGCGTATCCATTAAAAAATAATCGCTCGAATGTGTCGGGGGTTTATTTTTCGTTTTATGCAAACAAGGTATGGTTTGATAATTTTTGGAATTAACTAGGATATAAATATTTCTCAAACGATATTATTTTTAGTTTCGTTCGCACTGAGAAGGTCCAGATCAAAACATTGTGGTATTTATCTTCATAATGGACATTCGAAATAATGACTTGATCAGAAGTCTCAAACACATTACTTTCAATACATCTCGAATTTCAGTTTTCATTGAACTTCACCTGCCTATCCACATTGATCACACTAACAACTTTTGGTATGCGTGACAATACACATACTGTTCGGAGGATTCAGAGCACTAGTGTTGCGATTCATTATTATCCAACTGTATTTGAAATCTGTATCTGTTTCTTGGAGGACGCAAATTATGATTTTTTTTATCAAAACACTTTGTTCAAGGTTGTGGTTCTACCATAGACAAATTAAAAATAAAGAGACTGTTTGAAACATTGGCGATCTTGACCACCAAGTTTTTGGTACGGCCAGTCGCGCATGGAGGCGCTGTCCGCAATCAACAGACGACTGACATGATAATTTTCTAATTTCGACATTTGTCAGAAAATGACAAACCACGTAATAATTTCAGAATAATTCTACTGTTGATTGTCATCGAAAAATTAATTAAAGAAATTATACTATGGACTTGAATTATGAACCCAACGTCGAAAATGGAATGTTTTGTCATTCGAGTTGACGCTGAAATTCCTCGAAATATCCTTTCACAAGGTAAAATATAAGTTGCTTTTCACAAACTCATACTTATTTCCATCCATCAGTTGCAGAAATTTTTTCACAAACTGATACCTGATACTTATTTCCGTCCATCAGTTTCCATTTCCTATCACCATTTGAGGAAGTACGAAGATTATCGTCAAACTGGAGTATTTGTTAAGTATACCTACTCGTTCTCCTTTGTGCTAATAAATGAACAAAATTATTGAAGGTTTGTTTAAATGTAATTTGTTTTTATTTTGGTTGATTTATGAAGACTAAAATTTTTAATTTTATTATTGTTTTGTCTAGTTGTACCTTGTCCTAGATACAATAAAATGTGTTTTTATAGTGTTCAACTTATTATTCTTGTTTTATAAGATCTTTAATTTTGTTCTTGATATCATGAAATAAAGATTTACTTTGAAACTTTATTTTAACCACGAACGAACTAACAGATTCTACGAATCGATTACTGTATATATTTTATTAGTGATCGATTTGCCATTTCTGTGTTTCATATGATACAACCATTCATATGGAATACAAGAATGGCAAATCCATCACTTATAAAATATATACCATATCATTCATATAAAAGTAACACATTTGAAAAACCCGCCTTATCTCAATCGGTTCTACCAACTGTACTTAGTTCGGCCAGTTGCGAGATATGTCGCCACTGTCTAAACGTGGTGCCAACTTTTACTGCAGGTTTGACAACTCTCTTTATTTTTAGTTTCTCTATGGGTTCTACCATGGTATAATGAATAACTCTCTATACAATGGTTCTACTATGGCAAGCGCACACCGGAGTCTTGTTTTTTGTTCTGATTCGGCTAGACATCGGTATCAAAGGTGTTTTGTAGAACGCGCATTATGAATTTTTGGTCCACAAATCAGCACGTTGATGACTAATTGATAACTTCCATAAGTTTAAACAGAAAAAAATTTTGAAGATTTTACGTAAGTTTTTCTGTGCCCATTTCATTAATTTAAATATGTCATTAGATGTCTTCCACAGTCATGCTTATTTAGAATATAGTTACAATAGTTCAATTGATCATATTTTTCCAAACCAAAGTTTAACAAACAACCCGTCTCTTGGTTCAATGACAAATTAAAGAAACTAATTTATACATTATCAATTCTGAAAATCATTTGTTACAGTACTAAGGCACCTAAAGATATAAATGGCTTTAAAAATATCAGGAAGAATTATAATATTATAATATGCAACTGAAAACTGCAACAAACTGCTGATGATTCATATATTTTTGAGGCTGAAAATAAATCAAAGGCCAGCTGGAACATTGCGTGAACTTCCACAGGAATAAAACCAAACAGAAATGTGTATCTAATAATTTGACTCCAAAAGCTAATCCATTTCTATTCTATTCTATGGAATGATCGGGTTGAGTAGCGCCTAGAAATCCGAAGATCTCGGCGCCTTGGCAATTGCAGCCATTTTAGAAAAACAAAAAAGGTATTAGGTAAGATAAGAAAAAAATATATTTTCACACGTCTTAGTTTGCCAACTGTCCTGGTGCCGACAATGACTAACTCTAAAGTCCAAATCTGTCAACTCCTTTGAATTAACTGAGGATCCGAGGGTGGTTGTGTAGTATTTATCCTTGATAATGTCATGAAGCGAAACTGTGGGCGGGGCTTGATTTGGGGGAGGAGTTCGGTTTAAAAAATTTGGCTTGTCAGTAATTTGTTGTATTTATGTCCTTGGGTATTCGGGGCATGGTATTTGTATATTCTTCAGGACTTATTGGCTATGTTATGTTTAGAAGATCTGAGAAAGTTGAAAAGTCGATTATTTGCCGTGAATATTGTCGCGTTTTTTTGAAATTCTGCATATTGTGTCGGTAACAACTTTGATATAAAAAAGAGCCTTGAGTGATTGGGTATCTATTGGATTTTGGGAATTTGGAGAATGGGTTTGTTGCTATTGGATAGATCTACAGATTTGTGTATTGTTATAACCGATCTTAAATAGTGCGGTTTCGAGCCTGTCCACCTCTTGTGATCGATTGTGATTATCGGGGAGTTGAATAGTTTTGTGGATTAAGTATCTTAGAACGGAGATTGTTTCAGCTTCATGATAATGAGAGCTGTCGTGTAGACTTTGCTTGATGTAGGTAGGTTTCCCGTGTGCTGTGTGGGTGAGTAATCTTGAAAGGAAAGTGAGTTATTAGCTACGGTTTCCGTAGTGAATTTTATGATGTGGTGCATGTTATGAGATGATCAATACATGAATGATTTCAGAGACATATGACGAATATATAGTCATCGTATTCGAACCAACAAGTGGACTTGGTAATATGTAATTTTATATCTTGTATGGAAAATTGCTTTTGAGCCTCTGATCTATTTCATATTTCATCCACGTATATTTGGGTTGGAATATCAATTAATTTGTTTGATCCGGAATGTACATCTTCGACGTAATTTTCAATACACAACTACAGAAGCTCATGTGATTTCCCTAATGTAGTATGTGACGTGAAACTAACATTTATCACTGTTCTTTTTTCGTTGAACTGTATGTTCAACATAATTTAAAAGTACTCTCATATTCATGCAGATGTGCGTTGTATCCCATCATTCTCAATTTTTTGTCCATACTTTATGTTCAATGTGGAACGAGAAATGGGGAGACTACTGCATCTCCCCGAGGGATCATACCATTTCCGGATATGCGTTGAATTTCATTACTGATAACGTGCTCATATCACTAATTATCCGGTCGTATTGCTGCTGGAATTGCGGAGGGTGTCCCGAGGGCCAACAAATTTGGATAACTTCCAGTACCAGAGGCGTCGATATGGATGGTCATCATGAAGTTCTGTTTAACTGCATGAAAACATATTCCTAACCTGATTGGGGATAAAAGGAAAGTCGCCATTTTACAGACTGATATTTTATTTCTCACAAGGAAAAAAGAGTTTTGAAAAATTTGCCCACTCACTGGAAGATTCTTTCTAATAACAGGTAAAGGATTTTTTTCTAATATCTTGTAGCAATCAAAAAACTTCCATGATTCATCATTGAACAACATCCTATCACTTTTGTGAACATAAAAACTATAACTGTTATTCAGAGTTTTGCAATTTGAAATCTATTCAAAAAAAACTTATGTTTGTTATTACTAGGGTCATCATTTCGGAATCTTGTCTTGATTTTGAAAAGAAGGCAAGAAACGCTTTGGAATAATATAGAGTTATGATGGTTCAATTTTTGTTGTTTCTCTCTGGTGATGTTGAAGTCACCTTCAGCTCGGATTTCAACTTGTGTATCGAACTTTTCCCATACCATTGATTTGACTTATAGTTTTGTATATATTCGCCAGTAGGAAACGAAACTTGTTATTCTCAGGATGTTCTCTCTAGCCGATGTTTCCTGATGGTCATTTACCCTAGCGCATTTAGGAATGATCTTCTGGGCTCTTCGGTATCCAAGATAGAACCCCCATAAACCTAGCAGAACAATTTGCGAATTACTAATTTCCAATTATTCCATAATTTGTCGCTAATTCATCGCTATGCGTACATAATATTTTATCACTATATTTCAACTTCAAGCATATATGAAGCAAATTTGTGAGTTTGTGATCTTGTCTTTTATCATATTTGGCTCAAATTAAAACGTCAGAAAGACACTGAATTAAAATGGGGCCATTTTATTGATAATATACGATAATAAATAATGTATGTTAACCAATTGCAAAAATGTCCGAAAATATTCTTCAACGTTAATTGATATTTCTATGGGCATATCGTCCTCTATGGATGCATATTGTTGAGTATTCACTTAATACTCTTCACTTTCTTATATCGGGTTTTGTTACGGGTCTTGTTACTGATTCTAAGAGGAAACTATAGCAGATGAATCTACTTCAAATATACAAATATTCGCCTTACAAACAGGGTGAACCAATAAATTTGAAACAAGTTTTATTTTTGAATCGCGGAGTGCTCTTTGGTACAGTAATACACCAACTTAGGTAATACCTACCTATATACCGGGTGTCCCAGTATACCTGTTCCAATCAGCATTTCGAAAAATAAAAATTTGAAAATTTAATGATCTCCAATTCGTTCAAGGAACCTTCAACTGAGAAAAACAAAAATGAAAGTCACTTCCGGTTTGACCGAAAGTGACTCTGACTTTTTTTTGCAATTTTTTATTTCTACTCAAAATTATTTTTCCAACGATGTATCACACTTTGTATTTTATATTTGATTTGATAGAGAAAACGTCAATTGAAATTTCAAATTGAAAGAATTGCAGTAGGCTATGATATTTTGTGTAATCTTCGTCCGTAGCATTTTTTCTTTCAAAGACAGTACGCTCTCTATGAAATGATCCACTTGTTGCCAAATTCGAAGCCAAGTGTGTGAAATATATAGCGCTTGGCATTCGTAGGGTATTTCTCTCTGTATGTACGTAGGGCAGCCCGACGATTATTTTCGCATTTTCCATAAATCAGTATCATATCCAATTTCTCTTGATTAGTGAAGTTATCATCATTTTCAAGGTTATTCATTCTTGAATGTTCGTTTCTCTGACACGCACACAACTATTGAGAATTATTAACTGTCAAAGTTATAAACAAATGTATTCAAATGTATCCATGGCACACTAAGGTTTTCATTTAAGAATTATTAATTCTTCCAGTTCTACTACAATTCTAATAATTTGAAATTTGACGTTCTCTTCATTATCTCGAATGGAAAATTGTTCATGAATTATCAATTATTATTGAAGTCAAAATCAAGATTACACAAAATATCATAGCCTACTGCAATTCTTTCAATTTGAAATTTCAATTGACGTTTTCCCCATCAAATCAAATGTAGAATACAAAGTGTGATACATCGTTGGAAAGATAATTTTGGGTAGAAATAAAAAATTGCAAAAAATATACAGGGTGCTATTTGAAATAAAAAAGTCAGGGTCACTTCCGGTCAAACCGGAAGTGACTTTCAATTTTTGTTTTTCTCAGTTAAAGGTTCCTTGAACGAATTGGAGATCATGAAATTTTCAAATTTTTATTTTTCGAAATGGCTGAGATAATCCATTGGAACTGGTATACTGGGATACCCGGTATATACATAGATAATTCAAATATGTTTCGATATATTATCAGAATTCACCACCTTCTTTGTGTCCATCCTAAAAGAAATAGATGATTCAAGTTGATTACTATTACTACTATTATCAACAATTATATCGTTATTATTTCCCGAATTATTTCCATTTACAGATTCTATGGACTCTACTGACTCGTTGATAGGTTTATTAGTGTTGAAAATATTTTTTTCCTCTACATGCTATAGAATACAGCTAGCTGATATTTTTTATTAAAATGATTTAGAAATTTCAGCCCAAATTGTGTGTTTCTTAGACAACATTTTGTTGGATATGGTAATGTGTTCTGCATTATCCAATAACGCAAAATTAATTCTTTTTCAACACTAGCCGTACGTCCCACCCTTAACGGTTCGAAATTGCCGTTCTGCATTATTTTTCTTTTTTCTTCAACCAATCGACACAAACTTCCTTCACATGCGAAAGTAACTGCAAGACTAAATAAAAATAGCGTTGCCTACTATCCACCTACAAACCTCCCGACCACCCCAGCCACCACTCGTTTGGCACATGTTCCAGGGTTGCCAACCTGACGAGATTAATTGATGTAGGTAATTGGAGGGCACAAATTATTCTTATTATTAAATACCGTATTCACCACAATTTTAGCTTTGGTACATACACTGGCAGAACGTCATGGGTCGTATTTGAATATTATATACACAAAGTAAAACGATGTCCAGAATATATAGTGAATACCTGTACACCCATTTCTATTCTATTTTATTCAAAAAAAGTTTTTTTCAAATTTATTGGTTCACCCTGTATGTAAGGCTAATATTTGTATATTTGAAGTAGATTCATCTGCTATAATTCCATCTTAGAACCTGTAACAAGACCTGTGGCAAAAACCCATGTAAGAAAGTGAAGAAGATTAAGTGAATACTCAACAATATGCATCCATAGAGCAAATGGGTACATTATTTATTATTATCAATAACTTTCTATAGCGCTTCATTATGAAATGAAATAGCCTCATTTTGATTCAGTGTCTTTCTTCCGTTTTAATTTTAAGCCAAATATGATAACTGTTTATGAAATGAAAATAAGAGAGCAACACTGCAGGAATACCATATGTTAACTTCGTCCCAAAATGCGTATTCTAGGTGTTCGCTAAAACAACCGGAGGTGATTTATTTTCTGAGCACTTCGGACCAGCTAGTGGTGGTGCAAGTAAGGGGAGATCGGAGATCGGGATACGCCCAATCAGCGCGCTAGGTCATAACCCAACTCCCATTTCATCAAATCAGTGGTGAGGACTCTTGATAAGACAAGTAACTGGCTCTGGAATGTCAGTGCCTGAGCAGATTTGACGCTGCTTCCCGCTGCTCCACCTAAATCCATAGATTCCCTTGGCCTCTACCAATCACGGTATTCATTTTGTGACACTACCTAGTACCACTGCCTCCCAGAGTCGAACACCGATTGGCGAGGCATCGTCAAACGATGGGGCTACCCTCTGTCCCCTGGGTACCCATTTCAACAAGACTGTTCTTGTTACGTTTGATGGGTTGCCGTCGCAACAGAGTTTCCCCTATTGGCACTCGTGTTTACGTTTGACGAGTCACCACCGCACAAGTTCTACCATGTCAATTGAGGGGGAACGCTACCATGTTAACTGAGGGGGGACCTGAACTTTACCCAGCGGTGTCTGGGATTGTAGCAGGCATACCCTTACCCGTCGGCCTAGGTACATGGTGGGTGGGTGTAGGCTCAACCAGCTTGGATCATTCGAGAGTAAAATAAAGGGGTCATCCTGATCGTCTCCCCCCATATTCTCTGTCATGGGCATTCGTACAGAGTAGATGTGCTATTGAATCGGCGCCGTGGCGTTTTTAGTGTGTATCAGGCTGTGCTTATAAAAATAGTTTTCACCAAAGATCAAAAGAATGATATCAAACTAATTATTTGTGAGTGTTTCAAAGACGATAAATTTCTGGACTCCCTCTCTGACAAGTTATCAGAGCTAGTTTCAACAAAACTTGGTGAAAAAATTGGCGAACTGGTAAATAAACTAGACAAAATGAACGAACGTATCATTCAATTAGCCGACAACAATCAAAAACTGCAAATGGAACTTGATCAAGTGCAACAGGACAAGAAGATTGCCAACTTACGAATGTATGGTATCAAGGAAACAAAAAATGAGAACATTTTGGAGGTGGTTCAACAAATATTCACTGATAAAGTTTCACTCGACCTGAATGATCGTCGAATTAGTAGTTGTTATCGAATCAAATCCAACTAGGATGGTAAGGGGATAACCAAACCAATTATTGTCAAGTTTGCATCTTCCGACGACTGTCGTATGGTGCTTCGCAATAAAAAAAAGTTGAAAGGATCCCGCGTCACAATCACCGAAGATTTAACGAAGTCCAGGTATGACATTTTTGTGAATGTGAGAGAAATTTACGGGAAACGGAATGTGTGGACCCAGAGCGGTAAAATATGTATTTTGATCGATGGGAAAAAACATTATATCAAAAGTGATATCGAACTCAGACAAATCAAATCTCCTTCTCTGTAATTAGGCTGGCTGACCGATTCATACTCGGATTTGTTATAATATCGAATCGGCAGACTATTGCTGGTTTTTCTCCATAACTTATAAGTTTCATTCTTATTTTCAATTTACGATCAATTTTTATTTTTATTTTTATTGGTATCTTACATTATCTCAACGTTTGAGAGTTTCCAGAAGAAATAGTGAAATAAACTGAACTGTTTTTGTGACCTGAGCTGACTGATAAGTCATAAACAAAAACATACTATTTTTTATATTTTTTAGGTTCCTGATTTATTTCTTGCTTTGTGAACCTGCATTTGAATACTTTATACTTCTTACTATTTAAAGATTTTCGTTCCTTAGAATCTTGTTGATATTATTTCTATTTATGGATTTATATATAGGGTGATTCACTAATGATTCGTAATTTTCATTGAGATGGTTAAAAACTTGAAGATATGTCATCTTAATGTTCGATCACTTGTAGCACATTTTGATGATTTCAAGACTCTGGTAAATGATTTTGATATAGTGGGTGTTTCTGAAACATGGCTAAATGATAGTATTAATACTGAAAATATTTCTATTCCTGGGTATAACTTTTATAGACTGGATCGTCAAACACGAAGTGGGGGAGTTGGTGTGTATATCTCAAACAATTTCAGATCCAATTTACTAATTACAGATAGTACCATCAATGAACACTGTGAGCAGATATGGATCGAGGTGAAAATAAAAAACATTTCTTTCGGAATTGGTAATATTTATCGACCCCCTAAAGGCAACTTGTTGTCCTTCATAGGGGTCCATTCTGGGGCCGCTACTCTTCATCTTATATACGAGCGATATCCCAACCTCTATTGAATATTGCAAAATTCAAGCAAACGCAGATGATACCCAGATTTATTCAAACCTCAATATGGAAAACATTCAATCTGTTCAAAACCACATCAATAGTGACCTCAGAATAATAAACGACCTAGCTGATAAACATAACTTAATACTTAATAGAAGCAAATGTCATTTTATATTATTTGGTAATAAGAATTTAAGAATGCGCCTCACACAAGATATATCTATTGAACTAGACGGCACCCCTCTATCTATTGTGGAATCCACGAAAAACCTGGGTATTATCTTTGACTCCGATCTGAAATTCACTTTACATATCAACAGTCTGCTAAAAAAATCATTCAGCTCTTTGAAAGTGATCTATCCACATAGGCACTACCTCAATCAACCCATACGGAAGTTACTCAGTGAATCACTGGACCTTTCTAGGTTCAATTACGGTGATATTGTTTACGGTGATTTACTCACTAAATTTCATCAGAATCGTATTCAGAAAGTACAGAACTTTTGTTGTCGATTCATTTTCTTCCTCAAAAAATAAGCATGTTTCCAGTAAAATAACGGAACTGAAGTGGCTTACAATGGCTAATCATTCTGAATACAATTTTTGTGTCTTTCTATATAAAATGATAAAGAACAGGATTCCTTTGGCGCTCTATTGTAAATTAACCCCTAGATCATCTCTTCATTCATTGGAAGTGAGAAATAAACACCACTTTAATGTTCCTCGTCACTGTTCAGTCATGTTTCAGAAATCTTTCACCTATCAAGCCGTTAAACTTCACAATTTACTCCTCATCAATCACCTTCATTTATCTGAATTTAAAATTAAGAAATTTTTGAAAGCAAAATTTTGTGAATCCTCAATAAAAAAGACTTGAAACTCTATTATCTAGTTATATGTTGACAAATTACTTTTGTTTATTTGACTTTTAATGATTATGTTTTTTATTACCCTATGAATGTCGTTATTACCAACATTTTCTGTCAATTGTACAACTTAGGTTAAGTGTAAGAGTAGCAATAGCTAAACTTCGCCTACTTTGTACCAAAGAAAATGAAGACGATTTATTATTATTATTATATGAAAGTAACTAGCTTTTGCTCTACCTCCCTAAGGGAATCAGATACTATGAAAAGATACGCCGGATCAACGTGCGAGGGGATCCTGGCTACCGTTATAGCTCAGCCACGGTGGAGCCTCTTGATAAAACAAGCTACTGGCTCTGGGATGTCAGTACCCTAGCAGATTAACGCTGCTCTCCACCAATACCGCCTGAACCCACGTCCTCACCGAATTACGGTATTATTTTCCATTCGTCCACTAGAGGCCAACACCTCAGAGGCCAACACCTGTTGATGAGGCATCGCAAGCGATGGGGCTCCCTCATCCCCTGGATATCCATGTTAACAGGATTTCCAATATCGGCAAGATTTCTCTTGCGTCAACCAGAAAACTCAAGTTACGTTAATTGGGTATTGGCCGCATCAAGCTTGAACCTAAGCCATCATCTGCTACTCGTGTAACTTGTGACGAGTTACCGTTCGCGTGAGGGTTCGCCAAAGCTACTAAACACGCTACCATGTTACCGAGAGGGGACCTGGACTTTACCCAGGCAACCAAGTGGTAATATGTTCGTCTATATTCATATCAACCACCTCAATAAAATATACCTATCACGAAGGATTTCCTACTGTCGCCGCTTAATGGATTGAAAAATATCATTAAATATCGGTAGTTTCTATCGTCAACGAAGAAGATTCCCTTAAATATGGAAGCTGCCAACAGATTATGTTATAACTGACAAATCCCATTATAATGCAAATTGGTTGAGTCCATTTACCGGTTAAAGTATAAATATAATACGGTTAAATCTATCTCCAATATTTTTCCAAGGAAATTTCCTTTGAAAAATCCTTCGAGAACAAATGACTTATATATTCGGTCGTTATTTTCCCGAAGTGTTTAGAAGTCGGAAGTCTAATATTTGTACTCTTCGCAATCTTGTATCGTCTCATGAATGCAAATAGCCTGCTTCGCAAATGGTAATCCCCCTATCTGCCAGAACACACATCTTAACAGGTTTAGCTCGGGATCCCGATCCAGCGACAGTCTTCATTAGATATACGTCGCGATCTATAAGGCTATCCCAGAATATATACTGGCGATGTGTGCACAGATTTCCATAAAAAGGGGAATAAACGACGGGATGGGGATAAAAGACGACCCCCCGAATCGTTTCGTTTTATTCGTTTTTGATAGAATCGTGTGACGGGAAAAATGCGCATGATTTTCATTTAATGGCCTATTTATATTCATCACCAATTCATGTGTGATTTTTAAATGTTTCTCCGTCTGCTGTACATTTCCTCCATCAAATAATGTCATAACCGCAATAGCAGTTTTCAATATCGACATGAATACAGCCTGCTTTCTTAGTGGGTCGAAATCGAAGAAAATAATGTTTATTTTCTCCCCTGGAAGCCAAAAGATTATAGAATATCTGACTGGAGTCGATGATAAATGTCCTAGAAGTTTCAGAAATATGGAACTACCCTGAGAATCTTGTACATAATGATGCGCGCTTCAATTTTAAATATGATATATCTTATTTAATAAGTTTTGTCAATCGATCAATATATCACATTGAAAACAAAACTCAACCAAAACAACGCCAGAACAACCAAGAACAAGTAACAAATATTGAACAATCGACAATGAACAGTATTCGTAATCCATAAAATTCGGGATAGATATCAATTCAAAAATAGATGAACGGAAACAAATTTAATAATGGTTTGTAGAGTTTTCCATATATGTTGTTATACTTAACATAGGAACAGAACAGAGTAATGGAGCATGAATTTAATTCAAATCTGGTATGGAAAATTGCTCAAAATACAACACAAACACGCTTAGTTTTAATTTTCATTCCACAATTATTAGATTCTACCATTTGATTAAATTCATCTCAGGGTGCCGATGCAAGTTCCTAGTGTCTCGAAATTGACCTACTTATGCAGTCGACAATTGACATGTTGGAAGCCTATATCACAATTGGAAGTGATCTTGAACTGGCGAAAATCTATATGAAATATGCATTATCATTCCAGCTTTATATAATTTCGATATTTGGTTTTGTGTACATATTCACGATCACAATATATGTTAATTAACTAACATATTGTTTACTACCAGTTTTGGCTGTATCGAACTGTATTCATGCCTCTGAATATTCAACAACTGAAATGTGATTAATTGGAAAAATTTGTAGAATACATTTTTCCAAGACTCCCCACACAAAAGCGTACCAAAGAGGTAGTAATTAGAACGTCAATTGGCGTTTTGAATAATGACTGATAGGCTGTTAATGGTGTGCTATTATTGTTCCGATGATTTGATCACAGTCGACATCATGAATATGGCAGTAACCTGGATATTCAGATCCAGGCTTGATGGTAATAAGTTCACATTTGTGGGAACATTTCTCAAGATAGGTTTAGCAGACAACAAAGAGACATACCAATCAGCTTCGGAAATAGGCGTATTCAAGGCCGTACCCAGGAGGGGTTAGGGGGTTAAACCCCCCCGAAATCTGTAAAATATATCTGGAATAAGGTGAAAATCAGGTAGTTTTATGTACATACCATACACTAATTCACATTTTTCAATTTTGTTTGAATACCCTTAGTTTTTCTAAATATAAACTATTCGTAATATTCCAACTAATGATCCCGAGAATTATTTCTGAATAATAGCTACCAAATCCTCCCCCGAAATTTTTCTCGGGGTACGGCCTTGGGCGTATTGACCGTATCAATACTTTTGTGTAGGACTTGCATGAATACCATGCTTAAAATAACAGAAGACTCATCTATCCTGAGAGATTTGTAAGAATCAGTTTGTCCAGTTCTGAAGAAAAAATAGTCGACTAACTATTCTGATCCATTCATTTTTCGACATCATACATGAAACACGGTGGTAATTTTATTCTCAAATCTAGTAAAACTCGAAGTTACATGTTCCGGAAGATTACTTCTGATATTTGGATTGCATTCCTCAGGAAAATCGATGAATTGAAAAATCGAAATCAGCCGAACATATATAAAAAAATGTGGCAAATTCAACGAAAACCGGGCGCTTTCTCTTTATGGACCAATAGGCCAATCAATAGAGATTTTCTGCTCTATCGATTCTGTGACAAAAATACCACCAGGAAAAGATTTCGAGAGTAGAAGTATAGTACTCCAAAATGTATATCCTCATTTCAAGTTGAAATGCTGCAAAATAGGTGAAAAACACTTGCAAACATGAAAATGGGTGAGTGCGTGAAAGCGGCTGAGAAGGGGGTAGTAATTTTGTAGTACTATACTTCAACTCTCAAAATCTTTTAGAACTATTGAAATCGGACCACTTATGATGCATCCGAATCTGCTACAATAAAGTGCATTAAGAAAATCAAATTGCAATTATGCCAAAACTAATTATCTAACAGTGCCTGTGTTTTTCACACATAAAGTACATATCAATCACTACCATGTCGTGGAGAGCCTGCTCAATACTTGAAAAATGGCAGTATTATGAATTAAAAAAAAAACGCAGATTTCTTTCGGTTTTTCCAGTTTTTCTCCGTTACTAATAATCTGATCGAGTCGTGCCTGGAGACATTTTCTTTTAATTGAAAGGCCACAGACTATCCAAGGACTGAAAGACAGAATTACAGAGGAGATAACACTAATTTCTCCGGAAACGATTAGAAAAGTCTTGGATGAATTTTCATTCAGAATGGATTTCTGTTTCCAAAGACAAAGAGGTCATATTGAACATCTCCTTTCATTTTTTTCTTCAAGTATCGTTTTCTGTTTATACTGTTTATTTATTAATTACGAAAAAAAATTTTTTTCCTAATTTCTTAAAATTAATGGTCAATATTGGCCATAACAGTTTGTATGCTGCATCGGCAATGAAAAACTGTAAGAGAAAATTGTAAACTATACGGGTTGTCCCATTTAAAAATAAACATTGTTCATATATCTCAGAAACTGTAGATTTGGCAACGCCGAAAATATAAAATTTGAAGTTGCTGGTCCGTCTAATACACATAACCAAAATGTTGTTATTGTATCTTCGAGATACGAGATATCTTCATGTTTCCATACTTAACGAGCGCACTGTGTTTATATATATCTACTTTTGTAATCCATATCTGCATTAGATTGAGATTTTGGAGATGGACATCACTCACGTCACCCAAGAGAATAGACTGTGTTGATGAATAATGAAATATTTTTGTCAAGATTTTTTCGGTTACTTGAATCGTGATTGGATAGTCCCTGATTTTCCCATAATTGTATTTCATTTGGTGTCTACTACTGATCTTAGGTATTCAATGGACCCATCTTCAGGAGTTTCCGAATGTTCATCAATGTTTCCCAGATTTGGTAGAAGATTTTCATATGAGATAAAGGATATTAACGAAACTAATCATTGTTCCTTCACTTCTTGATGTTCATAAACTATTTATGTATATGGTAAACCGTTGGGGACCCCATACTATTCCTTGTGGGACACCATTGGTAATGATTCGAGATTCGCTGCTTACCTGTCGTTGACGATCAGATAGGTAATTAGGTTATACATGTTAGCATGTCTGTATTGCGTGCTTTTTTGAAGAATTGTTACTCGTCGTTTTATTATTTTTTCCACGACATTGACTATGTTTAAGATCGAAGTGACTGGTCTACTGCTGATGATTCGAAATTTTTATCCGTTTTTGTAATCATCTCATTGTTCTCATTTTCCGATCTTTTCGAGTTCAGGAAGGTTTTCAAATCTGATCCCTTCTACAGAGTAATTTTTCAGAATTCTCAACAAGTTGTGAAGTTTCGATTACATTGACTAAGGTAAAAAAAGCGTTTTCACTTATTTTTAATACACAATATTTCTAATTTTCCAGAATTCATTGGAAATAACCTCATGCATCTCCAAATCCTCAAATCCTCTTCTCCATTTCATGTTTCCATTCCAAAAGTTTTAGGAAACGTATTTTTGAAAAGGCTCATCACCTCATTCAGAGAATGTTTTAACTTTGAGCATACATTTTGTTTGGATTCCATTTATTCAATTCAACAGCCTGTATTATATTGTGAAGATAAATATTTCAGATATTGATCCAGAAGTGTAGTATTTTTTATAAATGGAAATTTTATTCGAATTACGGTTCGTGCATTATTCGTCATTCATTAAATATGAATAAATTTTATTCGCTACTCCCCTACATCATATCAATTTTCATGACACATTGAACATGTTTCATGCATATCCATTCTGTTACATATACATTGTTTATTAGAAATGATATTCACGAGTTCGAGGAAAATTTCAACTATAGCCGAAAGCTCTGACTAACGGACATAGAATAGATATGTAACAATAAACTAGATGAATAACAGTAAGTTCATTAAGAAAAGTAGCAAAACAAGATATACGGGTGGGTCCATGAATTTCGAACAGTTTCGAATATTTTTTTGTTGTCAACCATATATATTTTTGAAAGATTTGGTACATTTTCTATTTCTGATTTCATTTAAAATTACCAGTTTGGAGAACAAAGAATACCAGTAGAAAAAATAATACAAAATATTTTTTCGATAACAATAAAATCCTCTACGATAAAGTTTTTTGAAAATATTTTTAGTGAATGGAAAATTTCGATGGGCTGAAGTCCAATAACTGAAACAACTAGTAAATCTTTGTCGACGTCGAAGTCATATTCAGGGTACTGTAATGTAAAATGGGAATATAAAATGAAATGTTGACAGAATGAAATCACAACAACAAAATCATATACTTATACCATAACAAAAATAATGCGAAGAAAATACAAAGATTGTAAAATATTAATGAATATACCGTACACATACACATGTAGATATATTTTCACTATTCCTGCTTATGGTGTTCTGAAGAAAAACTATTCAAACATCAGTTGAAGATCCAGGGAAGAACATTAAAAGTTAATTTTGGGTAAGAATAGTTTAGTTTTTCAAAAAAGTGAGGACAACGTCTAGTGGATATCTCTGAAATTGTATAGCTACCTGACGGCAACATCTCTTCATAATATTATCACTTAACTTTATCTATAACGTCAATGGCGTAAAATACTCAGGAATACATCTAGACAAAAAGATATAGTTTCAGTGGAAGGAAACAATTCAGACTTACACTCGGCAAGCAATACTGACGCCTTGGGCGACAATCAGAACGCACATTAAATAATAAGCTTCAAACCTCCAAACCTGTATTGGCCCACGGAATACAATTATGGGGATCAGACCAGAATATTGAATTTTGAAAGCATTCTTCATTGTTTTGAAACATAAATATCATAAGAAAATCTTGAAAAACTTAAAATGTTAAATTTATTGTTTCAAAACTACCTATGATAATGTAGTTGTTTTCATAAGTAGTTCCCAAAAATTGATATTGGTGAGATTCAAATAGAAACAAAATTTTACCAAAATCTAACAAATATTACAAATGCGCTGAAATTCGGGATTCAGGTAGTTGAATGTATGAAGTAAGCATTATTTGCCATGCCACGGCCTTACAAATAAAAAAATTCCAAATATTATTCGAATTTTCATATTTTGAGCTACATCTCCAGAAGATTTGGAGATATGAAAAAATGTCTTGTAGCTCATTTTTTTTCTTCAAAAATGTTTTCCATACATTTTGCGGTAGATCATGTCCTTAGGGAGATAAACGCCCGATTAAAATTGCACGGGAACGAAAAATGGCCCCAATTTTTATATAACAGGGTCAGTCAGCTACTAAGAGCTGCTTAAAAAAAGCCAATGCATATGAAATGTATAAAAGACTCCCATCTTTCACATGAGATAAGTTTCGAAGTTCATACAAAATCCAATCATAATACAAAGAGTGTTCAAAGATTTCCGATTAAATATCTGTGAGTGAGTACACATTTTGGTTGAGAATTATAGTTTAAAAAAACTGAAAAAACACGCTTACTATATGGCAGTAAGGACTAAAAAGTTGAAAATAATAAGAATGAAGTCATTGATAAAAAAAAAATATGTATAAATAAGCATAATTTCATTATGAAAAGTGAGTGAAGAGCACCCCAATTTTTTTTTCATTAAACATTTTTTATTCTTATTATTTTCAACTCATTAGTCCTTATTGCCATATATGTGTGTTTTTTCAGATTTTGCAAACGATAATTTTTTAATCCATATTTCTACAGAAGACTAAAAAAGACTACGGGAGAAAAAGTATTCGATTGATTCATCCACATGTGCTATTAATAACTAAATTTTTGCGAATATGCCGAGAACCAGTTTTCCTTAGATTGTTAATTATGCTGACAGCAGCCAGTGAAGCTAATAAAAGCCTGTTAATAAATTCATAAGAAATCATTGCCACGTTAATTCCTTGAGCCTTTGTGCTGTTGCAGGTGGATATATTAGCCCTGTTCAACCAGATTACTGTCGATTTTGTCGGAAGAGATTATTTTAACATGTAATTCGGGGGTATTTTCCTTTATAACAGTACCTTAAATTCTGTTGTACATCTGCTGATTTAATCAATAACGCCCCTTATAGAAAAATAATCGGCTGGTTTATGAGTAGATTTCGAATGGCACCTGTTATCAAGTTTTGATCTAAAAATCGTTTCGCTTAGTCACGAGTTTTAGGTTGTCTCAATATTAATGATTTCGACTGTAACCGAATCATCGAAACAATACATAATAGCACACCATAAACAGCCTACCAGTCATCATTCAAAACGCAAATTGACGTTCTAATTACAATCTCTTTGATACGCTTCTCTGTGGGGAGCCTTGAAAAAATGTATTCTATCGATTTTTCCAATTAATCACATTTCAGTTATTGAATATTCAATGGCATGAATACAATTCGATACAATACAGCCCAAAATGGTAGTAAACAGGTCGTTTGGAAGGTGATCAATATGTTAGTTACATAATAAACGTGTTGTGATCGTGAATATGTACACAATATCAAATTTCAAAATCAAATACAGGGTGTTTCTTGATAACATATTTAAGGCGATTATTCTTGGGTCCGTTTTGAGAAAAAACTTCAAATGAACTAAAGGTCCTAATTTTTGAAATAGTTTTGAGAAAAAATGCTTTTTTTATGATAACTTTGGTATGACCCTAGATATTTTTGTAAAACATAGTTCGCATCTTCTATGCACCAAAAGACATTTTCTGCTGTACAACATAATTTTTTGATCTTACCAGCGGCATTCGTGCGGGATTTGTACTGAATCATTTTAAAGATGAAAGTGATACGCAACTGCTTTTTTTGAAGTAGAAATTATTTTTGAATTCCTCATTCCTTTCTGAGCATATGTGGTCTGTTGATTATTTTCGTTTGAAGTACGGTTTTCGAATGAAAAAATAAAATTCATTCATTTGCTTGTTATGAAAGTGGGTATTATCAAGTATTAAAAACGTATTCAGTAGGGGAGCGGGGGGCTTGTAACAGTTTTCATGAAAACTAATATATCTTGAGATCCATTGATTGAATTGCTACTAAATAAAGATGGATGGATGCTGTAACTCTTCCTCTGCCAAATCAAGTTAAAATAATACCATAATATTGGTCATTATTTTAAACAATTATTTTCTAGAAGAAGTGCGGTGTTAAACTTACCTCGTGCTTGGGGCAAGTTGTAACGACAAAAAAAACAACAATAATACCTCTAATCATTTATTATTTGTTTATTTTTAACAAAATTGACATCTTTCTAAAGTAGGTATTATGTAATTCTTATCAAAAATCAACTTAAATACACTTTTTAAGTAATCAACACCTAAAAATTAGGTAATTAACAGTTTTATTTAGTTAAACACTACTTTTAATCATCATGGCACTTTTAATCACAGTAAGTAATCAAATTATTTATATCTAAGGTATGCTTCGTAATTATCTCTTTTCAATATATATCTAACAAAGTATTGCACTTATATAAGAATCAACATTTGGTGGGTTTCATTATGATTAAATTCTGTCTTCATCTGAGCAACAATTAATACAAATGTCCTGTAACACATCTTACATGTGCCCACATCTTACAAATGATACACTCGACCCAATCTTCTTTATTTGAATCTGTGTAAGCTTCACCACATACCAGACAATACCACTCTTCTGATTCAGATTCTGAATCTGAACATAAAATCTTTTTTTTAGCTCTGTCCACTCCAGTTTTATTTTTTGTTGATTTACCTTTGCCTTTCCTCTCCTCCTTTCCTTTACCTTTTCCTTTAATTTTGTCATATTTTTTCTGTTTTTTCTTCATCTCTTCCTCATATTCCTTTTGTAAAGCTTCTTTTTCAGGAGTGTCTGTCAATACTGTAGATTTTTTTTTGCGTCTGCTATTTGTATTAGTTTTTCTTGGTGGCGCCTTTGGTAGAGGTCTAATCTTCGATGGCGAAAAAGTTTTTTGTAGACTGGAGCAACTCGGAGTTGGTTCGTTCGCAGTTTCGATTTGGCTTATAATTTCCGTGGTGCTGATATCTAATTCAGGGGCAGAATGTAATAGTTCTGGACATTCAAGATTCAATGATAAATTTTCTGTGACATTTACGACATCTGGCTCTTGTGTAGGATCTGGACGATCAGTAACATAAGATGGCGCAAAGTCGGAGTCTTGGAAAATATCAGCATTCAAAGGCCATACACCAGAAGCTTTAAATCCACTCATAATATAGCAGGGTTTAAGGCAAGCGGTAACGACTCTTTCACAATACCTGGGATGTCATATATTGTCATCGTTTTCCCCGGATTGTTGTGCATCCATGCTGTCTGTGCCCTATTTATGTAATTTTTAAAAGGGCCGTACACTCCTACGTCTAAAGGTTGCAAATTGTGGGAGCAGTGCGGGGGAAACGATAACATGATGACATTATTTTCTTTGGCTTTTTCAACAACTCCAATATTCACGTGTGAGCTATGGTTATCAAGTAGCAACAGAACTGGCTCTTCCTTGGTGGGTTTTGCGTGTTTGATAAAATGATCCATAAAAATTAAAATTCTTTTTTGGTCATCCATCCAGAGGAATTACCAGCTCCAATGCAATCTGGAGGTCCACCACGAATAAACATTTCAGAATATTTGGGCCTGGGAAAAACGAACATCGGTGGGATAAAATTACCCGCAGCATTAGAGGCACAAGCAAGTGTTACAAGAGTTCCCCTCTCAGTCAATGTGATAGCTCCAATTTGCTTTTGACCACGAGCAGCTACTATTTTCTTAGGTTTTTGAACCGTTGTGACCCCTGTTTCATCAATGTTCCATATTCGAGAAGCATTGAACTGATATTTTTGGAGAAGTCGTTGATATATTTCAAAGAATGAATTAACGTTAGTCTTATTGAAAGACGTCGCTCGACTTAAAGACGTCGCTTCTGGTGTCCTTAAATATAAATGTGGATTTCTGCGCATAAAATTTTGGAACCAGTCAGTTCCAGCCATGTTATTTTGATGCCAAGAAGGAGGAATGTTTTTAGCATTAAGCTGCACACCGCATTGGTAAGCTAGTTTCCTTACTTCTATAGGAAGTAGTCCAAAATATATTTCGGCGCACTTGAGTAGGTAGGAAGCCATATTACCTCCTTCTTCTGCAGTAAATACTTGTCTAGGCTTAACATAACCAACTCTTAAACTTTCATTATTCTTCTTTCTCTACACGTTACAACAAGCCCCGGGATTTTATTACAACTAACCCCATGGTATGATTTTTAACATTTATCAAGATAACTATTTAAACAATTTAGCAATCTTCAAAACTGTTACACATTATCAGATATAGATAAATTTGGATGTAAATAAGATATAGAAAGTTTGAAATTAGTCGATAATGATAACGCAAACCAAAATTTTGCGATAGTACAATTTTATATTACTTGGCAAAAATGAAGCGCGTGCACACTTCCGCTCACTGCGCCGGCCGGCGGGACACTGGCTATGGCAACATGATGCGGCGCGGTTTATAGGTCAAATCTAGTCAAAGAAATACGCTAATAAAGTTTAAGATCCTAGTGAAAAGAGCCTGTTATAGTCCATCCAATATCAATTGCAGAAGCTGTTTCTATAGGGAGCAAATAAAAACTCACTTCGCTAACACGAGCGTATATGCGAAGAAACAGAACGAGAAATAATGTGTACTACTCGTAAACATTCGCCGTCGGCGAAGGGAAGATCAAAAGAGCCGATAGTCAACGTGGACTTGAGTGACTTCTGTCACCGATTCGTCTGGGCCAATCAAAACGGACAACAATGCTTGGGGGTGTGTCTATACGATGGGAGGTCATAAATCACGCGTTATATTTGTGTTTTAATAGCTCTGAAAGATTAAAAACCAGTAGCGTCTGTGGTCTTGGTGTGTGCCGATCGAAATACGTTTTAGGATATAATCATGAACAATGAAAGAAATTATTTTTCTTTCTTAATGTATTTGTATAAATAAAAGCTTGTCTTTAATTTTTTTTTCATTTTTCATAATTTATGAAGTATGTTTAAAATCTTAAAATATCTAAATAAAATTAGTTATCTCTGCCACTGCTGCTCACGGGATTTCGCCGCAAGACTTTTTTATGCTTCTGCAATTGATATTGGGAAAACTGTACTACTTACCCCTGTTACAACAAGCCCCTCGCTCCCCTAGGTAAGAAGCAGATTTTGTTTTGTAAACAAAAACAGTATTGACAGTTGTCTACCTAGTCTAGTTGTCACGTACTGAAATCATCAAAATGAACAATATTATTATAAAAACTTGGTCCATTTTAGAATTTGCAGATATGCATTTCATGTATGGGCTTGCTGATGGTAACACACTGGAAGTCAGGCGGTTGTATGAAGACTGCTTTCCAAATAAAAATATTCCGGATGCACGAACATTTTCGAACATTCATAGCAGGTTCTGCGAAAAGGGAAGTTTTGAACCAGACAATGGTATAAAGTACTGTAAGAACACCAGAAATTGAGGTATCGGTTTTGAATTCAATCAACGAAGATCCCGGATTGAGTACCAGAAAATTTTTGAACAATTTGAATATCTCACATATTGGGAAAATTCTCCATGACTTTTTATTATATCCCTACCATATCCAACGGATTCAGGCGCTAGTCCCTCGCGAGTTTCCATTACGGGTGAACATTTGCCAAAGATTTCTTTAACACGTTCGCTGCCAATATATTTTAGGTTATGTTACTCAGTAGCCAATATAGATTTTTGGCAAAATTTTATAATTTTCGAAACTAACTTTTAGCGTTGGTTTTTTTAATTTGCTCCTAATTTGCTCCTAATTTTTGTTTCGACTCTCTCAAGAGTCACCGGCATTGTCACTGAAATATTGGACCTGTGAGCCAAGTGGCTCTGATAAAAGTATCATTTTTTTAAATTAATTATTGGCTATTGACAACTCCAGACAACATCAATGATTAATAATCATTTATTTTCTATAAAATCACCAACACGAAATAACTCAAAACTTGTAAAAACTATATTTTTTACAAAACACAAAAAATATGCTCATTCTCGTACAAGTAACAAAATAAAAATACTTGAAACTAACAAAAAACACTTTTTTTTTAGAATTTACAGAATCACTACTCGAATCTAATCAACTAAAAATACAGAAATCCCTTTAAAAAATAAACAATGTATTATTTCAAAATATAAAAACCATAAAAGTTTATATAAAAAATCTGATTTCTGCAGCTTACTTGTGAATAATATCAATACAGTCCAAGCAGTATCCAGGAACTCCAGAGCATGTTCTACATTCATAGCTTATTTGGGTACGTTTCCTCTCCTTACTACATTTATTACACCTTTTTCCGGACACCTGTTTTTTGTCTTTCCAATCCCGCATAAGTAGTTTAGGCCTTCAGGTCTTTCAGAGATGTCTTCACTCAGTGGAGGCAATAGGTTTTTTATTAAATTCAATCTAAAATCAAATAATGTCATTTTTGACCGGAATATTTGTTATATAAATGGTGTGCATTTAGTAGCATAATTTCTATGTTGATCTTTTCATTTTTTATTATTATTGATATCTTATTTTTATGGGCAGCGGTTTCGTTACTTTTTCTTTCTCTCTAGATTTTATTTCCATCATATTATTTTCATATTCTGTAGATATATAACTAACATCTCTCTTGTAATGCCATTTTCCAATCATAACAGCTTCTGGATAACAAGAAACAGTTTCGCCTGTTTGTAGTTTTTTCCCTTTGACATGTTCAGGATTATTTTTACGATCCAACCTTAAAGTTCCAGTATAGCCAGTCCCTTGATCTAAAAGTGTCTTTGCTAGGCCAAAACTATTATAGTAGTTGTCCATATATAGTGAATGTCATCTGTTCAATTTATTTTCCATTAAATTAAGAACCACCTTGTCACCATGTCCATTGCCTCCAAGTTCGTCGAGCATACCTGTGTAAACCGCAAATTTCTGTATAAGGCCTGTCGGATTGGTCAACATGTAAAGTTTCATGCCGCATTTAAGTTTTTTATTTTTTAAAGACTGTTTGAAGCCCAAACGCCCTCGCCATGATACCATCGACTGATCTAAGGAAAGCTGTTTATCCGGATAATGAATTTGTTCCATCCTTTCATTAAAAAAGTTAATGATAGGCCTGATCTTGTATAGCCTGTCTGCTGGTTTTGGTTCTCCATCATTTGGATTTTTTGCAAAATGCAGCGAGCGCAAAATAACTAAAGAGCGATTTCGACTGATACTGTTTGCTATTGCCTTACAATGGAACAAAAAAGGTCATTTTTCCAATAATCTTGAAAACGCCCATATGAAATAACACCCCCCAAAAAAACCAATAGTTCCGTCACTGTAAGGTCCTCCCAAAAGCATATACAAGACTGCTGACTTGGATAAAAAACATTGATTCGTTTGATTGTTCGACAACTTATTGGAGAAACTAATCTGTAACTATATGTCTAAAATAGTCTATAGGAGTATTTTCAATCGGAGGAACAAGCGAACTTTCTTTTTTCAAAAAGGGAAAATGTCTTGTGGGTTTGTTTTCCAGTCAACATTTGTACCTTTCGTATCATTGTTACTCGTTGCAATATTTGGTTGTTGGTCGGCCTCGTCAGTATTTTGTTGTATGTTATCTGCACTAACTTCCCCGTCATCACTAGATTCCCACCCCATGGACACCACTGACTCCACGTCGTCAAACAAAATAGCTAATCATTCTTCATCAGTGTAATATTTCTTGCTAATTCTCGCTTTTTTGGATTAAAAGGGCCCGGTACTGCACTATAATCGGTCATTTTTAAACACGACTACCAACTCTTAAAAAGAAAAAAAAAAGGAACCAGATTCATTATCGTATAAAATAATAACTTTTACGCAGTGCCTAAACCGCCACACGCGTTAGACTTCAGTACCGAACTAATACATCTACGGTATAAACAGTCAAAGTCGGCGGCTCTTTAAAGAGTCGGTGGCACATGCATTGTGTCGACCTGGCTCTTATAAGAGCCAGTGGCAGCGAACGTGTTAAAAAGTGTTTGAAAATCCATTATTTGATACTGAAGTTTTATTCACCGATTAAGCCAATTTTTCCAGAAACGCCATCCAAAACTTTCACAATAATAATTTCTGGGCTGAAGAAAACCCACAAGCAATCTTGGAATCTCGTCACCTGAAGTAGTTTTCCGTTAACGTGTGGGCTAGAGTATGCGGTGATTATTTAATTGGACCCTATTTTCTTTATGCGAGGTTGAATGGGCATAATTATTGGCAGTTTTTCGAAGAAGAATTTCCAGCCACTTCAGTGCTCTGGCGCGCGAATATTTAAACCAAAATTACAATAATCGCTGGATAGGTGGCGGAGGACCACAGGCCTGGCCACCTAGGTCCCCGGACCTCAATAGTTCAGATTATTTCCTGTGTGGTCATCCCAAAATATTGGTTTACAGCACACCAATTCATACTGAAGAGCAGTTGAGAAATCGCCTCATAGTTTCTTGCGAAACTATTAGAAACGGTCTCGGCATTTTACGTGAGTCCATGAGAAAAAGAGCAGAGCCATGCATATTTGCAGGAGGTTCACATTTTGAAAATTATTTAGATTACTTCAATTTGAATTTAAAAATTATTCTCTTGAATACATTTTTGTTCAAAGTTACATGAATTGTTTTTTCTCGTAAGTGGTCTAGCGAATGAATGATTTTTTATATGCGAAACCCGTACGTCAAACCAAAACAAATCAAGAGAATAGATTTGCTCAGAAAAAAATGAGGATTTCAAAAATATTTTTTACTTTAACACGTTGAAGAACAGTAACGTCGATCGGCGTAATCTGTGGTTTGCTAAATTCAGCAAGAACGCCGTCCGGCGACTAAAATTAAACTGTAATAACAGACATAACGTTTATCGGCGTTCTAAATCTCATTCAAAATGTCAAAGACGGATAGTTATATACCACCACATTCAGCGAAGATCACATTAGAATACCGCCGGTTTTAGTACATACAAAATTCTTTACACTGAGGTGCTTCTCCCTCTACAATTATTAAGTCATTGTTTTGATGTCAAGGTGGAAGTATCATTTCAGCGATATCGCCCTATTTTTACGCGGGAAAGACCACGTGTTACTTGTTTTTTTTTTCTAAACTATTGGTGGATTGTTTTTTCTAAACTATTGGTGGATTGCAGTTTTGTTATGGAAACTCCTGGAGGCAAATATCAGAAAAAATACATGTTTCCAAAGCGTAGAATGTGCACTGAAAAAAAATATACGACGGGAAACCAGTTTTAGATGTGAGTTGTGAAGAAAAACCAGATCTTTGCCCATTTTGTTTTGAGGCATGGCATGACCCAATGTAAGATGTATTAATAAAAGTTAGTCATTATATTTATTTTATAATTTTTTTGCGTTTCTATATAATAAAGTCTTTTTATTTTTGTTTGGTACATAGAATACCTTTTTTAATTCTTGACTTGGTTTGTTTACATTCCTGTCTTTTTACAATAAAAGTCGTTTATATTAAGGTTTTTTTTTCAGATTATATTTCCCAATTCTTGACATCCTGGTGATATCTACAAATTTTAGTTAAAAAAGGACTTTTATTGAATTTCAAACACAAAAAAAACAAAAAATGTATAACTATAAATTATTTTCTATTCTTTATAAAAAGTTTTTAAACGGCATACTCTCCTGAAACTGTAGGTCAAGAAGATAATACATATAATTAGACACGTTCATACAACCATCTCCCACCAAAAAAAAAAAAGGAATAAACTCAAACAATTCGTTTAAAAAGCATCTTAAACCTTTATCCTAGAAGTTGGTAGATACTTCATACATAATAGAATTGATCATAATGAAATTGTTTGAGTTTGGAATCGAAGTATAGAAAAATACCAATTTCAACTAGAATAAAATCAATTCCTGGTGTAAAACAAATTCCTTATTTAACTGTAAATACCTAACCTATGAAAGTTAACATTTTCAAAGTAAGCTATGAAAATGACAACTATATTAGGTTTGTTCAGTGACATTTCTTTAATGGAATAATCATAAAAACTTTTTAACAAAAAATTAAACCGACGAAATACAGAAATGAAAATTAAAAAATAAAATAAACCTTCTTAGTCTCAATAACTAAGCTCCTAAACTAATGTAAGTAACTAATTTTGAGTCGGCGCCAAACGCACAAGCAAATTAATTGGGTAAGGTATAAAATGATGGCATCGAGTTGACATTCTGATAGTTTTTTTGAAGTAATTTAACGATCTTCGTTGATTGTTTGTTTGGCGCCGACTCAAAATTAGTTACTTACATTAGTTTAGGAGATTAGTTATTGAGACTAAGAAGGTTTATTTTATTTTTTACTTTTCAGTTCCGTATTTCGTCGTTTCAATTTTTTGTGAAAAAGTTTTTATTTTTCAATTTTTTGTGGCTGAAATCTACTAATTACTAACTGCTTGTTTTTTAATTACTTCCAAAATACTCACTTACCCACCTTACTTCAACTATTACCAGTTAAATAATATGATTATCTACTTTTACTATTTGTTGTAATATAAATTATTTTTGTTGTTCTGGTTAATTTATTTCATCACTTTGTATATCATTCCATCCTCTCATAGAATATAATGATTGTGATAATGACACTAGCGATCTTTCATATGTGTGCCAATGTTCACAAGTGAAAAATCAATTATCCCCTATTTTTCTACCCGTAAGGGTGGATAATTCCATTCGAAGTCTAAATATGATCAACTATGAGGTATACCCTATCTGATAAAAGAAGAATCATCCAAATCGAAGATCCCAGTACAAAGTTATGCCTGATAGAATCGGTTAACGGACCAGAATTCAGAGGGTGGGTGATCAATATCCTTCATTTTGCTACCTTAAGGGGTGGATTTCATCTTTTAAATTCAAATGGGACCAACTTCGAAGTACACCCTATCCACTGAAAAAATAATTATCGGAATCGGACGCTTCAGTAAAAAGTTATGCGTGATCATACATAAGAAAAAAAAAATATACGCGTCGACTAGAGAACCTCCTCCTTTTTGGTTTCGTCGGTTAAAAAGAAATTTCAAGACAAAATTTGTTGAAAAATACTTGTGTCATTATTAGCACCAAGCAGGTACCTTACTGTCCATCAACGTGTTAAGAAAAAACAGTGGCGTATCACATTTCTCTCCAAAATGATTAAGTGAAAATCACGTATGAACGCCACTGGCAAGAATGAAAAATTATGTTGTACAGCATAAAATGCTTTTTGATGCATAGAAGATGCGTACTACGTTTCACAAAAATATCTAGGGTCATACCAAAGTTATAAAAAAAATTGTTCTTAAAGCCTGTAGTTCAAAAGTTAAGACCTTCAGGACATATGTTCCTATGAAGTTTTTTCTCTCAAAATTGACCCAAGATTAACCCCCTCAGATATTATTAGCCTGTTATTAAGAAACACCCTGTATAGCTGGGATGATAATGCATATTTCATATCGATTGTGATATAGACTTCCAACAGAATGAATCAGTTCTTATGTCAATTGTTGAGTGCATTTCTCAACATTAGAGGCCTGCATCGGCACCCTAGATGAATACTTCATGGTAGAATCCAATAATTCTTGAACACTATAAAATAAAAATGACAACTAAGCGTTTTTGTATTTTGAGCAATTTTCCATGCCAGATTTGTTGTATAGGTATGAATTCAATTCATGCTCCATTACGCTGAAACAAATCGGAAGTCCGCTACCAATGTTTTTAATTAATTTTTGCATAATTGAACAAATAAAATACCCTTTTTCGGTCACATTCTATTTCAATTTCACAATTGAAAAGGCACATATCAAGTAACAAAAGCGTATGTGTCTGGCAAGTTCGGTTTCGAACAGGTTGGTGATGTAAAATTGAACACAATCGTTTTAGTCCGATGTGATGAATGTGAAAAAATCATTTTCGGATCACTGAACTGTGGTATTGTTACCAAAATATTACATCTGTAGTTCGGATATCGGATCAGTTAAACTGAATGTTGCCTAACTTTTTCATTGTTCTGTCACTTTGTTGTTTCGATTAAAAAAATAAAAATATGAGGCATACAGTAGATATTCGAAATGTCAATTCTGTGAAAGGTAGAATAGTTGATAATATCTGCCTGCCTTCAACTCAGCCTTAATTTTCACTGGCTCTAAATGAAGATTATCGTCATTCTTCATAAAATTCCTCAATCATATCTGCTTCATATACAGGGTGTTTATTGAACATACGGCAAAGGGTTATTCTCTGGACTATTCTAAGAATATTTTAACCTCTGATGGTTTTTGAAAAGCCGCTTTGTTTCGAAGATACAGGGCGAGAACATTTTTCGACAATAACATTTCATTACCAAAAATTACATGTTATTCTACAAGAACTGTTCAAAATGACTACCTCGAGGTAGGATGCAAGAATCCAATCTCCTCTTTCCGAACTCTTTCAAAAACACCAGGGTCGTTTCTTATTGTGTTACACCCTGGAATTATCCGATTCTTGAATCTCCAATATTTTCCACTGGAGTAGAATAAACTTACGACTATAGAAGGCCCCATATGGAATAATCCAGGGTGTTTGAGTCCAGGGATCCAGCAGGACATAAGTGAGGTCCACCTCGACCAATCCAGCGATCTCCGTATGTTACTGTTAAAATCTCTCGAACAACCGCACCAAAATGCACTGATGCACCATCGTGCATGAACCACATGGCATTTCTTGATGCAAATGGTACATCCTCCAGAAACTGAGGTAACGTCTGTTCCAAAAAGTTGCGATACATCTTGCCGTTGAGTCTTACTGGTAGGAATACCGATCCAATTAGCCAGTCCAACCCAAATGTTCAACGAGAAATGATATTGAAATAGTACATTGTGTATCTAGTAGTGAAAGCAATACATTACCGGACGAGAATGTAAATTGTTGACCGAGGCGTTAAGCCAAGGCCAACAGCATTGAAGTATAGGAATGTGCTTTCACTATGAGGTACACATACTATTTTTTCTGAAATCGCAATCAACATTATCATAAATTAAGGAAGTTTTATAAATACATAACAATTTTAAAATACCATGTTATTGCCTATAAGCAGGATTTTAAGTGAACGGAACGTAGCGGACACGATTCTGGAAAACTTTGAAGTGTTTGGCCACAACCACTACCACGTAATATACACGGTTCTATCACGCGGCGGCTACCAAAATGGGGATATCTTTTTTGGTGGCTGCTTCGTTCCGATCTACGTTCCTGGATCTCAGATTGCCACATTCCAAACGCGTTGTGGTCACCTGGCAAAAACGTGGATATGTAGTGGCCGACACTAGACACGTTAAACAACTGACTGCATTTGTGTAAATGATATGTAGCTCGATCTCTGTTCAGCAACATATTTTCGTGATAAATGTTCCTCATTCTTCCATTTTGCCTGATTCATTTCTTACGCTCGATCAACTTTAAAAATATATAACATATAAACGCGTAAGTAAGTATATTGAATTTGGATACTTCTGATCGGGATAAAATTAAAACGATTGAAAGTTTCATGTGACATATGGGTGTTGTAGCTCGATTGTGAGCATGCGCCATCTGAATACACTTTTTTGAAGAAAAACATTATGATTTTGGGAATAACTCTCCTGTGAAATTCTGTACCTAAATCTCTCGAAAATTGTTTTATCAGTCTTGGTTAGTTTGAACAAATACTTACGTGACAAATTACTACGTTTGATGCAGTGCTGATTACAAACAAATCTTTTTTGATTATTCCGATCATTTCTCTAATAATGGCGACCCAGCATATTCCTGTAAATATGGCGGCTTTTGGAGAATATAACTTCAAAGTGGCAGAAAGTGGTAATATACCACTCTAGAGCTCCTCCCATCATGAACTGCCCAGTGGAACTGAATTATTAACTTTTCCACCACTGGAAAGTGGCACCCACGTCTCAGGCCCATGACTCACCACTTCAAAGTTATAACCTTGAAATAATAATAGGTTTTATACCCTCAAAAGGGGCGAACACGTCGGGCTATGATAAACTGCCACTTCAAAGTTTTAACCTCGGAAGTGCGGGTACAAGTTAATTAATTGTTAAAAAAAGGACATGTAGCAAGTATAGTGGATTTATGCAGCTCCAATCAACAATTTTCACGTATCAAGTAACAATTATCAATTAACAAGTGATGAAAATGATGGCATTTATGCAAATAGAATTAACAATTGAAGTATAAATATTAAGCAAGAGCATAAGTCAGAGATCCAATCTATATAAATTAACCTTTTCATACAAAATCAAGGATAATTGTCTATTGAAAATGCATAACCCGTTTTATTCTGAATGAATATCATTCACGTTTCACGTAATAGGTAAAACAAACTTCTTGTAAGCCACAATAAAATAATTTGAGAAAAGTTAGTTTAGTTTTCGTCATCGCACGGACCAATCAACGGTCACTTCAAAATCAAGGAAAATTGTCTATTGAAAACGCATAACCCATCTCATATTGAATAATATCAATCATGTTTCACGTAACAGGTTAAACAAACTTTTTGTAAGCCACAATAAAATAATTTGAGAAAACTTAGGTTAGCTTTCGTCATCGCACGGAATGGTGAATTTTGAAGGTTATTGTAATTTGTAGTGACATTTATTAAATGCAAACTGTGGTTATCACTTATGGAGATAGCAAGAACGTGGCAACCTTCACCACATATCACAATCAAGTGCCTGCCACATTGAAGGTTTTATGGAAGTTACCAAAACGTCACCGAAACTATCATACTCTTTGGAACGTGACTGTGACTTCTAAGTGATATTTTAGTGGTACATGATTGTTACCGCAACGGTTATTTTCCACTTTTAAGTTTGAAAACCTTTGAAGTGATAAGCTCAGTGGCCATAATGTTTCAAACACCTCAAATGACACTAATAAGTTATAGAACTGTGGAGTGGCTACCATTGATGGGAATTACGTGACTACAACCATACACATAAAAAAATTCAGTTATTCACTGTATAGTGGTAGATTTAGTGGTGATTATGTGATAACCACCGAGTCGAAGTTGCAGTATCAGTTTCCGTCACTATAATACTGCATGGGATATGATATCGTTCCCTTGACAATCACTGTTTGTTTATTGTTGTGACAAGAGTCACAGATTCAGTACTTATTCAGGTTTAATATCTACTTATCGCTAAAAAATATTTAAAAATATTTTAAATGGGCAGTGATGATGATCTCCAGGTGTGCGGGACACCACCAGAGTTAGTAAATGCTGCTGAAAATGTCATCTTAAATTTATTGTCAAATACATCCAAGGCAAAATATGAATACGCCTAAAAACGACGTCCAATAAGCTGGCATTGTCAACATAGCGGAATCTAATTTAGAATAGGTAATAATTTGTTGCTTTTTTGTTGCCAATTTGTTACAACAAAACTGATTTTGTTGCTCCAGCCATTTAAAAAAAAATAAAGGACAATGCCGGCTTATAATTAATTTGCCATTGTCACGAAAATTATCGGCAAAGAGAGTGGATCTGACTAATTTTAAATTAGTTGCTAATTAGTTGCTGACGTTTTGAACAGTTCCAAAACTTCTACATTTTTGGACGATAAAAGATTGCAAAATAGAAACGGGAGATACAAAAGCTAAGAATAATATTTGGCAACTAATATTCGATTGCTACAGCTGGATAATATTACGAAATTTCCCATGGATCTCTTCCAATTCCAGTTGAATGTACACCCACAATATTTGATGCATATTCACTCCAGATAGGAATGATTGGAATTACTTATACCTATGAGGGAAGCGCCCGGTAGATGATCGGTAATTAGTTTCTAACACTGATCCGCATTATTACCAAAAAAAGCTCTATCAATGCTAGCTGAGAGTCGACACAGTATTGTCGGGATGATAATTGATAATTAGAGCTATACAAGTTCGCAGCACTCAGTTAGCAATTAGTTGCTGACCATGGGCAACACGCATGTACTCAAAAGTTCATGTCAATGCTAGTTGAGAGTCACTTCAGCATTGTCAGGGTAAGAACGAATGATAACAATGGTTTATTCTCGATTAGTTGCTGACCTGGACCACACGTATGTCCAAAAAATCCATGTGAATGTCAGTTTGTTGTCTACTTAGCATTACCAGGTTAATAATTGATGATAACAGCTGTAAAAGCTCTCTGGAGTCAATTATGAATTATTTGCTGACCATGAGTAACACATATGTCAATGCCAGTTGAGAGCAGGGATAGCAAAAATCATGATATTTATTATAAATATCAAAATATCGGATATATACGATATATATATATATATATATATATATATATATATATACGATATATATCAATATTTGATATATATCCAATATATTTTTGTTATTTATACAAAACAACTGTTTTCTATCGCTCTTATATTTAAACAAGTGTAACAATCGTAAACAATTTAAACCTGTTCAACATGTTCAAACTAATATATGTATAAGCAAACAAACCAAATAAGCTAAGAAAGCTTTGAAATCCTGAAAAATATTATGAGTCATAATGGTAAACTGGAACATATGCACTGGTATAACCACAATTAAAAATAATTTTAAATACATACTCAAAACATAAAATTATGTTTTTCTACATTCATGCAAAAAGCAAAACTTCATTGAATTATATTTAGTGAAAAAAAACTGATACTTTATATTGCACTAATGCAATAAAATGTTTATTGCACTCATCTATTACAGCGTTTTGTGAACATGACAAATATAAACGCTCAAATCGACGCCATTTTTAGTCCATTTTCTGTGATATTCTATTACATTTTAAGCAATTGCATATTTTATATTGATTTCAATCATATTTATTGCTTACTGGATTACGGAATTACTAGAAAATGCAATTTATCAAAAATAAAGTTTGAGTTGAATTGTTCCCAACATAGGTATTAGTTCCTAACTTTCTCAATGCTAATCCATAGTGCTAATTAATTATTAAATATTTTGCTATTAAATAACGCTTTTTATTATCCCACACTTAGTGCCACCTAAACAAAACATTTTTTGATTTTTGCACGAACGTAGAAAAAATATTGTATGCAACTCGTGCAAAAAGTGTTTATTGCACTCCGTCTTGTCCAACTCGGCCTGACGGCCTCATCGGACAACTTTACGTCGAGTGCAATAAACACTTATTTTTTGCACTTGTTGCACAAATAACTATTTAATTCTAAAATTTATAATTGGAATATCAATTTCTGAACCGTGTCAGACTGATGAGACACCAACAAAGGCACCGACTCGTTTGTGTTGGTTGGTTCCTACATCAGATGAAGCTTATAAAGAGTGTGCAAAAAAAATCTCATCCACCAATCAAATGCAGAAAAAAAAAACATGCTCACTTTTTCTATATTGGCTGTAATCGACTCCCGATGTAAAAAAAATCAACTTGAATCATAGTCAAATGCATCGGTAAGAAAGCAAGAGTAAAAAACGAAAAGGGAGAGAAAGATATGTTTTTACGGTGAGTGAACTTTGGAATTGAAGAAAGATAACTAACTCTTTTCATACATTATATGATCACGTTATGAGATCATATCACAACTGTTCACCAAAGGGAAAAACACACAAGATAGAAAATCTCTTTATAATAGAAAAATAATAATAATATTATCTCATTCATTACGACAATTATGCAAATCAATGTATTTCATTAGATCCGTTCTAAATGACAATGTGAAGAGAAAACACCTGATAAAATTGAAAACAACTAACTATACACGACTGGCATATTCACAATTAACTTGTCCTCAGATCAAACGGTTTGGCTAGGGACCTTTGTATTGGCAGAGTCTAGGTTCGAAAAACACTGCAAATCGTGAAAAAGGTGCACCATTTCTTCTGTCTTTTTTTCCGCTACTTTTCAATTAATTCTGGCGTAAATTAATTTATTTGCTCTTTCACACTCACATAGATTCATTGATTATTTTTATTTTTAAGATTATGGTTAATTATTGAATAAACAACACTGAGGTGAACTAGCTTTGAACTGAAATCACTTCAGATGCAATATCTCTTTCTCAAAGACCTTTTGTTGATGTTTGGTGCATAAATTTTCCCCTTAACTCACTCTAGGCGCAATTCGAGCAAGGGTTTTCTCGAAATGTTCGCAGTAATATGGCTTTTTATTGAGCGCAGGTTTCATTTACCCAGTTAATAAACATAGTTACAATGAGGTGGAAAACAAATATCCTACTAATGAATACTACCCGTCGAATTCTGATGCATAAACAACTCAGTTGCCATGGAGACGGCTTAAATTTTTAATATGGCGCATAAATTGTGCGCGAGGGTGTAGACAAAGGGTGGAGGACACTGACCCTGTAGGGTCATTTAAATTTAAATATTTTTACATTGAAAGTCAGGCCGGTGATTCGACGCCTACAGATCCGTGAACACATTGTGAAATCACTAAAATGAATTATATTTGAACCCTTTCTGGTGTCATCTGTCGCAAGAGGACGGTAGTAATGTCAGCAATGAATATGCTGCTGCAGATGACAAAACTCGATGGTTTACGCCGTAGCCACTCGTCCGTGTTTTCTGTTGAGCATGTAAAAATATTCAATTTAGGATGAGGGAGTTTTTGCATCAAAGGATTACCGATGAGAAATATATGAAGGGGAATAAATTCGTTGCATGTTTTGAATTTTCCCGTTTAGTTGCTCTGTCCATTTCACGAATTTTTATTTTTGCTTGCTATCAATTCCAGTGTAGCTGAACAAGCAATGTGGAATTTTGTTCATTTTTATTGTGCCCAATAACTAACATGAATTCCAGAGTTCACAAATTTTTTTTTTTTTTTTTCACATCAATTTTATTTAAATAAATCAACAATTATACTAAATGGGATAGAATGAGCACCTCTTCCAGAGGCAACATTATTTTACCTGGTGCTTTTGTATATCATTATGAAGCATATGGTTTTCAAAGCAAACAAATATTTGACTAAATGACGTTTGAATGTTTTTTTTTGGAGAGGTATCAAAAACTCAAAATCGAAAATCGTGTGCGGTCGGGGAACCCCCGTCAGGAACGAAGTTCCTTGCTTTTTTTTTTTCTCTTCCGATAATCTTTTTGACGTTGAGCATATGATTTCACTATTGTCTCTCTGTAATGTATATAAATAGTAAATGGTAAACACTCGAATCACATGTACATCAAACGAATGTAAACAGAAGATACTATATTACAAAATTTATTGAGAATAATATAAAGATACAAAAATTAATCTAAAAATACAAAAGCGAAGTTTTAAATATGAAAGAATAAATATGAAAATCTTGATTGAAGTCCGGGACTCAAAGTGATGGCGCATTTGCTGTTTCAGTTGGAGGAAAACCTGGAAAAACCCACAACACCATCAGAATTCAGATCATCAACTTTTACCCTAGAAAAGGACACATGCTCCCGTATAGCGTCCATTGGAAATGCTGCCGCTATGATTAGATATGGCGTAGATATTATAAACAGTATTTATTCCATCCTGAGTAGAATATTGGTCCAAATTCAAATTTTGTATGGGAAAATTAATAACATTGTCCAATTTACTGCCATCAGTCGAAGAAACACGTTTTAAATGTATAACTGAAATTTTTTGATATGTTTGTATACGAATCATCTTTTTGAATTCCCTTTTCATTCCACAAGTTGAACAGTATGGGCTCGCATCGTCAAAGTCTCCTCTTCCGTCAACCGTTCAAACATTGAAAATACCTAGAAAGGTTCAAAAGTAACGGAGCAGTAATTACAAAATTACATCTCAATATAGACTTCAGCTGACCGGCAAATTTATCCACAATTTAGGAATTATGAGAAGACAGATAGCTTGTCCAAGAAATGGGAGCTTTCTGATTATCATTCATGATAACAAAATCGTTTGGTGATGGATGATTCTCTGCACTCGCCTTGTTTAAATCTTCATGTAAACCTACCAGAAGGTATCTTAGAAACTCTTCCGAATCTGCTGGGACGTTATGATCAAAGGAAGGAGCAACATTTCTGAATAGACGGACGAAATGGGAAGTATCCATCATTTTCCGAGAAGAATCAGGACCCCAGATATTTTCCATCAAAGATATAGAAGATTTCACTAGATTTCCTTTCATTCTTGATGTAGTAGTATTTAAATCCTCCATACAAAAACCATTCCTGAAAAATTCCAACAAAACCTTGATGTTAGAAATACACTGGATCATGGTATTCAATACTCTTAGGCCAAATGTAGAAATGGATCTCTTAACAAATATATTTTCTATTTGCTCCGAAATCTTACATGCGAAATTTTCAATAGAAATTTTCAAATTCCAGAACTTCATGTGCTACAAATACACGAATAATTTCAAAGACCAAACGGAGCTGCCGTAAAACGAGGGACTACCAAGCCAGAGGTCCGGGGTTCAATCCTCAACACGACCATATTTTTTTATATTTATTTATATTTTATGTTTGCTGTGAGTACTAACATTTTAAACACATTTCATTCGGTTACTCGATTGGCCAGGTTTTCTTCAACTCCGAATGTAATTCGATATGGAGATTTATATTGTTTATATTTGTATATTTTCGTCGCGTAAGGAAAAAGCGTTATGCTAACTCCATGGTTCCAAACGATCCAATAAATCAATTAATATCGAGGTAGCAGAATATGTTGCCAACAATCTCATGTATCCACCATTTTCGATTTTTATTTTCCTTAATAATTTTTCCTTTGAAAGTTGACGTTTTCTATTCCATCACATTCAATTGTCATTTTACCATGCAATACTATAGGTATATATCTTTTTCCTAAACTCGTCCGCCACAGTAAAAGGTATTTCATTCCTTATAATACTATTCGTTATATTATATCAATTTGACGTGCCACATACTCAATGTAAACCATTAATCCAACTTCGGCATACAAAAAACATAAGAAATTATGTCCAAAAAGGATATAATCATCTTAACACACGTTATATAGAAATAAAAAAGAAACAAAAATATCTTACACATATTACCACTCAACGATAATATCCGACTTGTATTCCCATAGATGTCGTTCCACCCATGTTATCATTTTAAATTTCCCGCAAGCAGAACAGCAGGTCGGCCAGATGCTTGTCTCACACAGACTCGTATATAATAGAAAGAGACAGAGATAGAGAGAAAGTAGCATGGAGGGGGCATAACTATTTTTTCTTACGTGACGATTTCTACCAGTCAACACCGCAAGCCGCGTAAAGAAACTTCGTTCCGAAAAATATTTTACTATATGATGTTCGCCTAATTGAAATGATGAAGGTAACTGAAAGTGTTACAGGACAGAATTTCATACGACTAACTATTCTTAGTATATATTGAATCACAATTATAGATTTCAATCCGGTTCTTCTGTACGAAAATGGGGACAAAAACTATTTCCAAAATTATAGCCCTATAACTACAATATGCAACACTGCTAAGCTCTTCGAAATCATTTTACACTTACATATATATTCTTATGACAGTCAATCAATATCTATACATGGATTTATGAAATGCCTATCGACCATCATCAATCTGGTTTGTCCAACACCATCGTTTTATAACGACTTCAATAAATCGTTCTGAAGATGAACTGTAATGTTTTATTAAAAAAATATATCCACCTGAAGAAGCTATTGTATAGCGAAATACGTGTCGTGGTTTTGTAAACCCAGTTTAGTGCAAATAATTTATTGAAGTGAGTGTGTTTTGTTTGCATTATAATTCCTTGTATTTGATATTCAAGACATTGGGTTTCCCTGCATGGAATATTTCAAAATCATTATCAGCTATAATATCCCTAGAACATTAATAATGTACGAGATAATTTTATGTCAGTCGAAAGCACGTTTCGTTGGTAACCAAAATCAACGTGCTTTCGATTGACATAAAATTATGAGGCATTTGTCAATGTCCGAGGGATATTCGGTCAGATTTTTTTTTAACAAAAAAATAAAATAACTCGCAACAAAAACGGAGCAATCATAATCTTGTAGTTATTATAGTACTCCTCTTGTAAAAGTTCTTCTTCAATCAGCGTGTAAAAGACTGAAAATTTGCATTGCCAAAACGTGAGATTTTGGAATTTATTTGGAATATGAAGCTGTCAAAGCCAAAGTCTTGGTGTCATAGCGATTGAAAACTACCCGGAGTGTTGTTGTCAGTTGAATGTTGATATGATTGGGTGATTTGTGTGACATGACAAAAAATAACAAAATTTAATTGGCTGTTGGAACTGTCAAACAAATTTCAAATATACACCAGTTAATTCGTATGCAACAAATTTTTCTGATTTTATTTTATGCAAGAAGTGTTTTCAACACATCCAATTATCCAAGAAAATGTTTGGTTTCTTTCGATAAGTGATATCAATATCAGACAGGGGATTGATATTTTTGTTTGTATCAATAACAATTAACTTGAATATCCGAAATATATTGAGTATATATATATATATATATATATATATATATATATAGTTATATATTTATATATATATATATATATATATATATATATATATATATATATAGAGAATATGAGAAATCTGTTACGAATCCAAGAGAGATCACCATCCGTCTACAGCCTGTTTCATGGTTTCCCAATCATCAAGACGGCCTATGGTCTCTTTCAAATTTGTATCAGATATCTCGTAGAGTTATTACCTATCGGTACACAGAGTTAGAGTTACAGTTATTACCACACGGTTCACCACACAGATTATAGGTGTCGCTATCTATAATTTGATGCTTTATATATATATATATATATATAAATAAATTCACTAGTAATAGTTATCGAAGGATATATATGGGTCAAACAGACAGAATATTCAAGAAAGGGATATCCGAATATAAAAAAATTCGTAAATAAAAATAATTTAGCAAAAAAAACATTACTGAACGACAATTTTGAGCTTAATAATTTATCTCGTTGAATTTATTGTGATTTCAGTCATTTATAAGATATTTTGAATGCTAGTTGGATAAACTTCCGTTTTGTTTCATTATGATTCATCATTTTCAGTGAAAAATGGGTCGTGAGATGCAGAGTACTCCAAGGAACAGTTCTGGGGCCAATTCTTTTCCCAATATACATTGATGGTATATTGCGTCACAATATTTGTGGCAGCCTTGTTGTTCACTTCGCTGATGATACAGCAATATTGTATAGTGCTGATAGCTGGAAGGACCTCAAAACTAAAGTAGAAAATGACATGAGTAAATTATTTGGATGCTTAACGCTTAATTACGAAAAAACATTCTTCTAACCATTCTCGTGCTATGCCAATTCACTACCCCAATATGATACATTGAATATCAAAACGATATAATTCGATCTTCTGAAAAAATCAAATATTCAGGGAGTGGTGTTTGAGATGGAACTTCCATGTTGACCAAGTGACTAAAACATTGAGCACTCCTTACAGATTCGAGTATTTAGAAAAATATTAACACAAAAAAAAAAATTCGACTTACAAATGGAATAGTAGGCTGTGGTGGAGTAGTGAAAAAACTAGATGTATTACAGAAAATTCTCTTGAACAAACCATTATACAATACCTATAAGAAATTGTATTTAAATAATCAAGAATGCTTCACCTCAGGCAACTATACTTTCTAAAAATCATTTATTGAACAATATAAAAAACAAAAAATGTAAATTATGTAAATAATGAAAGACATTAAGCTAATGTCCCAGTATGATTGACTTAACAAAAATCGATCAGAAAACATATATCTTGCTAACAGGCTCTACAATTACTTACCTTCGGAAACCAGAACTACACCAACAATATTTTCATTTAAAAACAAGTTGAATGTCTCGTTTCAGAATTGATTCCTCGTTCGCATAAAATATACTCGTAAATAATAGTAGCACAACTCACTTACATCTTATGTTAAAATAAGTTCATATTCATTATATTCTTTATTTTCTCTAGACTTTTAACACCAGTAATAAAATAGGCAATGAATATATTTTATAACGTTGTAATATTAAGATACCTTTGATTTGGAATAGAAAATCAAACAATTTTCTCAATAAAAATGCAAATTTTCACTGTCAGATTTTTTCTTTTGAATAAGGGGCCCTTCACAACATCTATAAGATGTAGTTAATGTTCAGCGTGGCTTTAGCCGAGGAAGTAGTTGTTTTCTGTTAGATATTTCAGAAAAGAACTTCATTATTGTCGAAGATTTTTCAATTTCCAAAAAATCTTTCTTTTCAGTTTTCAATTGATTTTCAAGGTACATTACTGCTATTATTGGTATATGAGTCTATCTATTCGTATTTACATATGCGTGTGTATAAATATCTGTGTGTGTGTACACAAGCCTATATTCTTATCTAGATCCTAGACATCAAATGCAATATTATTATCCTCCAACCACCTGTTCTACACGTATGATAAATAATGTTTTTTATTCAAATTGTTCCCGTTTCATTTGACATCATCTGAGGAATTATAAAACCAGTATATCTATTATCTGTTGAGTACATGAGTGGCGTTTTCGAGTTTCATTTGGGATTATTGGTTAGTTATTCGACCAATCGGTTTCTTATTCTATTGGGGAATGGAGAGATAGAAACAGCATTTTCGGCAGGCGATGTTGACCCTTATTTCGTGATAAAATTACTAAGGTATATCGAACTGTATCTTTTTTCTCTGCATTGGCGTAATTTGTCGATTTATATAAATATATCGTTGATGTATATTGCTCACACGTCGACTTGAATCCCTCTTTTATAGCTTTTCGAACCGCAGAATCAATACTCTAAGCAGCAATTGGTTCCAATCAGCTCTGCAACGATGGCAGTAAATAACGGAGACTAATGCCGATCGGACCAATTCGCTAAGATTTATGTCGACAATTCTCTCTTTTAATCAGAGATTCTGAAAAGTCGACGGAAAAGCTTGAGTTATCCCTGAAGAAAATATGAACGATTCATTTATTCGCTGTTAGAATAGAAACGATTAGTTATTAGACTCTGAATCTTTCGATTACTTGAATGCTCTCGAGATCGAGTATTCTTTGATATCTGTACGAACCTATTGTTCATGAATCTTTATTATAGGTAGTTCAAATGAGATATTTCCAGACCCATTCACGAAATTAATCTTCATTTTCAGTAATATTGGGATCAATTATTCTCATAATTTCGCGTTTTATTGGTGAACAATCAGTATCTTGAGAGGTTTATATATATATATATATATATATATATATATATATTTTCTTTAGTTTCTTGACCACATATATATTTTCTTCAAATTCTCGGAATTGAGGTCTGATTCAGTCAATTCATATAATTTTTCTTAACGACGTTTCGACATGGTATTTGTCATCATCAGGTTAAAACACAGAAAAATTCTTCTATTTATCTCTGCTGCAATTTTCTTGTTTGTGTTTGAGTATTCTTTCAGCAATTTGGTGTTGTTCCTTCCTATTCTATTTTCCATCGTTGTGAAATATCCATCCATTTTTTGGCAGTAAATAGAAGAATTTTTCTGTGTTTTAACCTGATGATGACAAATACCATGTCGAAATGTCGTTGAGAAAAATTATATGAATTGACTGAATCAGACCTTTATTCCGAGAATTTAAAAAATATATATGTGGTAAGAAACTAAAGAAAAAATATATTCGGCTGGGAACTAGATACTGCCAAAAAATGGATGGATATTTCACAATGATGGAAAATAGAATAGGAAGGAACAACACCAAATTGCTGAAAGATTACTCAAACACAAACAAGAAAATTGCAGCAGAGATAAATAGAAGAATTTTTCTGTGTTTTAACCTGATGATGACAAATACCATGTCGAAACGTCGTTGAGAAAAATTATATGAATTGACTGAATCAGACCTTTATTCCAAGAATTTGAAGAAAAAAAAAAAATATATATATATATATATATATATATACCATTATGATTATTCAGGTTACTAACGATAAACTGTTAATTATTTCAATTTAAGGTGTTATTTGTATTTGAAAGATTAATACTTCTTTGCTAGAAATGTTTCTTCTGGGGTACCATAGGGTTCGGAATTGAGGCCACTCCTTTTCTGAATTCACCTTAGCCACTTCGAAAACTTTATTTGGATATAGAAATGATCTTAATAACGCAACAACAATAATGATCCACATAATATAATATTGCAGTTATCGCTTCTCAGCCTTATTTAATGTTGAATGCTGAAAAATATGTAGCTTTGGTTTTTGGGAGCAAAATAATAACGCTTTCACAAAGAGCACGTCATACAAGATATTCAGGAAGCATTCTGAGATGAAAGATGCTGGAAGAAAAACGAGGGTTCTGCTACTTGTGAATCAAATTGTTCTGTGAAGACCACCATATTCGACAGGGGCTTCCAATTCAACGGTTATGAACTGTACTATGGGAACTTGAGTAATAAAATATATATCATTAAAAAAAATTAAATTATTCCCATTTATTATCATTGATTATAGACACTTTTCATAGAATTTTTTATTATTATCTCTTCCAAGTATTCACTTATGGCGCGAGAATACAGTGGGAGTTGATTTTTTACTAGGGGCCATTATAAGAATGTGGTAGTCTGCAGGTGAGTAGTCAAATATCGGTAGATTTTCGCCAACCTGACCAGCTGGGCGGTACCCTCGTCCACAATTCAATCAATTAATCAAATTCATTAATCCGTGAACCAAGTACACGGTATAGGACATGTCAAGCATGTATGTAAAATGTATATACAGTGTGAGTCAGAAGTACTTTGACAAACTTCAGGGTGATTCCTCACAGTATTCTAATATGAATTGTCCCAATAAATATATGTCCGGAAACGCTTCGTTTCCAAGATACAGGGTGTTGAAGCTCTATTTTTATTTTAGTTTTTTTCAAATAACTTTCGAAATACTGACCTCAATTAAACGAAATTGGTATCGAGAGGTTTTTTTGAGGTGTCGAATTCTAACCTGATGTTATTATTACTCTTATTCGTAGGGGGCGCCACCTACACGTCTTTTTCTTTTTTGAAGATTCATAACTTTTTTTAGCGTACTTCTAGCACATTTTCCAGTAGAAAAATCAATTCCTTTATCAAATCTACGTAAAAAAGCTACCCTTGTTACAAGTCGCTATAAGCAACCGTTTTCTAGATATTTGGACTTTCAAGTCGAATATTTCATAATCGATGCGTTTTGAAGTTATTACCATTATTTTGCATTTTTCACAAGATAAAGCTTAGGAAATGAATTTGACGTTTAAGTAAGTAGTTTTGGTAATTACATATTATGTGACACTTAAACGTTCTGTTGTTTTGTTGAAGTATCTGTAAGTTTTAAAACACTAATTTTGAAAAAGGGGATTATTTAAACAATAATGCTCATTTAGCCGATATGCATTTTGTTTATGGCCTTGCGGATGGCAATGCGCGCGAAGCAAGACGTATTTACCAGGAGCGATTTCCTGATCGAGTACTGCCTTCAGCTCTAACCAGTCTCCACCGTCGTTTGGCAGAAACAGGTAGCTTTCAGAGGGCAGCTGATATTATTGGAAGACCACGAGCACTCCGAACCCCACAATTGGAAGAAGCTGTTTTGAACGCTCTCGAGGAGAATCTAGAAACAAGTACAAGAATAATTGCTCAAGCTCTCAATTCTACTCAGTCCACAGTTTGGAGAATTATCCACGATCAACAATATTATCCATACCAAATTCAAAGGGTACAAGCTCTTTTGCCATAAGACTTTCCCCAACGCATAACTATGTGTCAGTGGTTTTCGAGAAAATTGGCTAGAAATCCTCAATTTTTAAGATATTTACTCTTCACGGATGAGGCAAACTTCTCCCGAAATGCTATCACAAACTTCCATAACAACCATGTTTGGGCTCTGGAATATCTGTCCGCAGTTAGTGAAAGACATTATCAATATCAATTTTCTGTAAATGTATGGGCGGCAATCATTGATAATTACTTGATAGGTCCTTTCTTTCTTCGTTCCGACTGAATAGAGCAACTTACAGAGACTTTTTATAAAATGAATTGCCGGACTACTTCAGAATGTACCATTAGAAATTCGTATCCGCATGTGATTTATGCATGATCAGGCACCGGCCCATTTCAGCGTTGCAGCCAGGGAATTCCCTAACACTGTCTATCCAAATCAATGGAAGAACCTAACCAGGCGTGGGCACCAAGGTCCCCAGATCTAAACCTGCTAGATTTTTATTTTTGGGGACATTTGAAGTCACTAGTTTATAAAACTCCAGTAGCGAACGAGGAAGATCTGAGAAACCGAATAGTAGACGCCTGTGAAACAATAAGAAACACACCAATAATTTTTGAGCGGGTACGAGATTCAATGACTAGAAGGCCTGTATCTTCGCTGAAGGTGGACACTTTGAACAATTTATTTGAATACAATTTAGTTTCATTTATTTTATTTTATTCTACATATTCAAAATTTCTTGAAACAAAATGTTGATATTTCTTGCAAATTTTATTAAAACAAATACAGATTTGGCACCCTTGATACAAAAATAACTGTTTCAAACGAGTAAAAATTAATAGAATAGGTGGCGCCCCCTACAAAAAACCAAAACTACTTACTCAAACGTCAAATTCATTTCCTAAGCATTCTTGTGAAAAATGCAAAATAATGGTGATAACTTCAACACGCATCGATTATCAAATAATCGAGTCCAAATATCTAGAAAACGGTTGCTTATAGCGACTTGTAACAAGAGTAGCTTTTTTACGTAGATAAGATAGAGGTATTGATTTTTCTACTAAAAAGTGTGCTAGAAGTACGCTCAAAAAAGTTATGAATCTTCAAAAAAGAAAAAGACGTGTAGGTGGCGCCTCTTACGAGTAAGAGCAACAATAACATCAGGTTCGAATTTGACACCTCAAAAAACCTCTCAATACCAATTATCGTTTTATTGTGGTCAGTATTTCGAAAGTTATTTAAAAAAAACGAAAATAAAAATAAAACTTCAACACCCTGTATCTTGGAAACGAAGCGTTCCCGGGCATATATTCATTTGGACAATTCATGTTAGAATATTGTGGGAATCACCTCCTGAAGTTTGTCAAAGTACTGACTCACCCTGTATAAATGAAGGTATAAATATAAATATAAATAAACAGTAGGAATAAACATATTTCAATATTCAATATCGAAGAAAGGTTAGGAAATATAAATATAAATATATGAGAACAAAATTAATATATGATCAGTTACAAGTGGACATAGACATTTACATGTTGTCGGCAATTCAAGAAGGGCATATTTAAGACAGTGTAAAAATATAAATATAAGTATATGAGGACATATTTACAAACATTTAACGAAATAGAGAGATTTATAAATATAGACTACTGGTGGGAGATATATCATCTCATGGGTTTTCAGTCATAAGAGAATCTTCGAAATATGCTTGTAGTGAATATAATGCTTTTGACCATAGCAGAGTTTTTTTGTTTTTTTTTTTACTCATTTAGAGGTTGGCAACTTTTAATATTGTCGGGAAGCCTATTGTCTACTTTGCTACCAGCATATGTTGGTGATTTTTCAAATGTTGTTATTCTATGGGTAATGGTTAGTAAATTAGTGCCGTTTCTTGTTCGGTAATCATAATTTTTTTCCAATTTCTGTACATTTTTTGCAATATAGACAACTCTTGAGAATGAATATAGAGAACACAGTCAATATTTTCTTGGCTTTGAAAAATTGTCTACATGAGACACGTGGTTTCATACTGAACATTAACCTAACAATCCGTTTTTGTGCTATGAATATTCTGTTAACCTCAGTTGCATTTCCCCATAGTGTGATATGGAATGATAAAGCAGAGTAGACTAGTGCATAGTATACCTGGATTAAGATAATTTCATGTAGCTCGTGTCTCAGTTGCATGGTTGCAAAGTATGATTTAGAGAGTTTTTTTGACGTTAGTTCGATGTGTTCATCCCATGCAAGTGAGTTATCTATCGTTACACCAAGGAACTTAATGGAGTGATGTATTCCAGGTAAATCGTTGGTTATTACGATATTTCCGTTGAAGAATATAATTTTGGTTTTTTGAGTATTCAGTATAAGTTTATTTGAGTGGCAGTATGATGACATTTCCTTAAATGCTATTTTAATAGCTTGGAACATGCCCTCCACAGTATATTCAGCTATAACTAGAGTTGTATCATAGGCAAAGTTATTCATGTTGCATGGTAGGTAATTGAGAAATAGTAGGAAGATGAGTGAGCCCTGAGCTAATCCTACATTTATAGGGAATTTGCCTGATTCTGTCCCGTCCAAGCTCACGAAAAGTTGTCTGTTCAGCAGTTTTCTTAATTCAGTGGGATTCTGTTTCTGTGCGTTACTAAAAAAATAGATTGACTGCTTACCTCGAACATTTCGGTGGCAAGCGATTTTCCTATATTTTGTGTAACCGTTTCATATTCGTCAGAGGATGGTGCAACTTGGGAGTTTTTTGCACTCCCCTGTCGTTTTCATTTTTATTCTTATAGGTTCATCATCGCCACTGGTTTGTTCCCTAGTTTACAGATCAATTGTAGTTGATTTATCATACATTAATGAACTCGTTTCACCTTTTCCTGGGCTATTTTCTGAAGGTCCTTGATTTTATCTTTCAAGTCTTCAATAGTTTTTTGATGACTTACTAATAAAGTATTGATTTCGAGTTCCTTGTTCATTGTTTGCTGTATGTAAATGTTTTTATCTTTTTTAAATTTTTCAATGTAATTATTTTTCATTTCATTTTCTTCCGATAGATAATTCATTGTCTTTTCTAAAATAAGATGACCATTGATAAGTTCTGAATGTGGATCAATGAGCATTATTTGCATATAATCATGATGCATTTAAGGAAATGCTACATTCTCGATATTTCATGCAGAATATGTCTACAAACCATACTTTTTGTATGACTGATATTATTTGACGATTATAATCGGGAAATATAATGAAAAACTCAAAATCTTTCATTTCATCGAAGGAATCAATATATTAATCATCAAAGCATGTTATTTCTGTATATTCCCAAGAGGTGTGACATCAAGATTATATGTTTTTCGATGAGTGCCACTCATCTCGAGAATATTTCTAATTGTCGGATATTCTGGGGAAATCTTCTCAGCACGTGTTGTATTGTATCCCGAATTGAAGTGTCGTAACCAAGTTACGTAATTGGAGATCATATTTGTGATCCTATTTTCGAAGCTTATTCTTCGCCCACTATGCTCCCGTCCTTACTTCATCCTAATGAGCAAAATCGAGTTGGGATATTCGATTTTATTCTCGCCAAATATAATGATGGAAAAAATATCCTATTATCATCAGTGTCAGAGGGGATATTCGGAGTATTTTTATTATAAACCTAGTATAATACGTGATCGATCAATGCATATGTTTTCCCCGATACTATTTCTGTTTATTTTTACGTTACACAGGGTGAATCATTGTTATATGGATTGAATGGTTTTCGTGTTTTCAATCTCACAAAATACGAAAGTGAAAGAACAAGTTCAATAATATCTTTACGAGTTTAAAAGGACCACCAAATGATTCTGAATTCAGTCTTCAGATTATACAATCAATTGATAATTCCGGTGACAATGCATTATGGAATTTTTGCTAGAGAAAAAATGAAATGGCAGCTCCAATATGGCGGATGAGTTTTGTGATTATGATTCGATTCTATTCAAAATTGGTATGTGGGGGTTTTCGGGGATAGGGATCACCAATTTTTTGTAAAAAAATTATAAATTGAAGATGAATCCAATATGGCGACGAGTTTTGTGGCTATGACCCGATTCCAATTTGAAAATTGGTATGTGAGGGTTTTTTGGATCGTAGATCATTATTTTTTTGTCAAAATCCACGATGGCGACGAGTTTCGTGATTCTAGCCAGATTCCTTTCAAAATTGATATGTGGGGGTTTTTGCGGTCGGATATCATAATGTTTTTGTCAAAATTCATGAATTCAAGATGTTTTGTTATATGATCCCATTAAAAATTGATATTTTTTTTTACGGTTATAAATTTTCGTCAGAATTCAATAAGATGACGGGGTTTATGAATGACTAGAAAGAATTCAATAAAAAAATTTAAACACGAGATTTTATACAAGTGCACTGAAAAGAAAAAATAATTTCTTCAATTGTTTGACCCAGGTTATTCTGTGAGTAGCAGATTCAAAAGCTTGCCGGGATATAAATTGGGTATTTTTGCGTGGCAAAATTTTGAATCTGCCACTCACATAATAACCTTGGTCAAACAATTAAATAAATTAATTTTTCCTTTTTAGTGCCTTCGTATAAAAGCTTGTCTTAATTTTTTTTCATTCATTTTTATTTAATGCAGATATATGCCAAACATTGTGTTATAGCATATATATTTTATATTTACCATTGAGCTATTTTTTTTCGTGGCATGATCATATCATACATTGAAAAAACGGACACATATACGATAAAAGCAGTGACCGCTGACGTAAGGATACTAACTTTGAGTTATTCATAATACAAAACAGAAGTCGTAACAAATCAGTAGCCAACTAATATTTCATTAAAATGAAAAACTCATCATTTCTCAAGACAACTGACTACAAATACCTATATGATAGGTTAGGTGTACGTTGGTCGAATATCCATAAAAAAAGAACTACTTCCCTGGCTAATGCTTCGACGGACACAAAATGCCACTTTAGCGGACATGGAAATGGAAATTTATTATTCTGTCATTTTAGAATACTTTTCCAGACTCTCTGTTCCATTTTTGTGTTCAAAATTGAGAATAATACATTTGAAAAAAAGTTGATGAACATATTTCTTTAAACCTCTGCAAATAGTTTTCTCAAAATGTCTATAGACGTGGTCTTATTCAGAATAATGCGCCCTGACTCAATTTTCCATGAACAATTGGATGAAAAAAACATTAAATGTCTCTCAGCATTCCTTGAAAATCTCTAATATAGGAGTTATTCAAATGATGAACAACATTTCACGACTAGTGTACCCAAAAAAAATTGTAAGGACGGTGAGAAAATATGCATAGTGTTTCTGTTCTGTTTGGTTGGAAAGCTTATACAAAAAAATATTGTATGCAAGACGTACGCAAATGGATTTAGCGGACATTGCGATTCGTCCGCTGGAACCTTATTTTGCTTACTTGTTACATATGTGACCCTGCTTTTTATTTTCGTCACAGGGCACAATTGCGCCGGCTTCACTTTATTGTTCGGGAGCGGGCCTGGTCCTAATAGTCATGATGTTACTAGATTTGAATATATGAATTTTTGTTTCTATTTGGGCGCCACTTAGTTTAAGACAGAACTGAGAACCGAAAGAAAATTCAAAATGTTATAAGTTAAACTATATGATGGGTTCAATGATTTACTACTATGAATTTTCATACAAATATAGATGAAGTGGAATTATTTGAATTGCAAAGTCAAAGTTCATTTACAATTTACTTTTGGTACCCATATATTTGGTTTACACAAATACAGTTTTGGTTGAAGCTCAGCTTAACTATGTTACGAAGATTGTTAGGAAAAATTATAATACTGGACCGTCTGGATATCTCGCCGCGAAATAATTGGACTGGTAGAACTGGCACGTTGGTGACATTAAATTGAAAAATCTAACCTTATGGGCTTTCACCGCCCCGCGCCCTTCCCTTTCTGTGGACTGGTATGGTGGGCAACGACTGGGTGATGACAGTTTTTATTCCTTCCCCAAATAATTTTCCAACGTGTGTGGGATCCTATCCCATATGAAGTTTCTAGCAATCGAATATGAACTGGATACGTGACGTACGTAACTCTTCCCAATATGAAATTTGTGATAGGGTTGAGAAAAAAGGCCGGCAAATCTAAAATTAAAGTTTAGCTACATTATTATCAGTCCTTCAATGAGTTTACAAAGTTCAACTCCCCAAAGGGGGCAGCTCAAAACGAAAATTCCTACCTTCAACAACTGAATGTTCATTTTCACACATTTACCAAACATTTACGGGGACACATAGCTTCGAAGACGTTCAACAGAAAATGATCGAGTCGCGCGTATCTCTTCGCCAAATTCCGTTTGAAAACTTCGGTATCGGTTCTACCGAAAAGCAATTTGGTATATTTTTTCTCGGCGGCGCCTCCTTCTGAGGTTGTAAATAAAATATCGATTCCTCCACCTACAAGGTGAGCAAACATTCTTAAATTGATTTCTGACGCCGAAATGATTTTTGAAAGCTATTACAGTAACCCTTTTTTGCGTTTCGTATAATTGCTCAAATTAATCCCTACGTACCTAAGCTAACTTATTACACATGCACAACTATTCTTCAACGTCATTAATTTACCTGTCGTTAGTTCAATAACACAAACAGTTGCGCGAAAAACGAGAAGAAATAAATTACATGAAATGAAGAGGGAAAGGAAATCGTATCCCGACAGGTCCGATCGTGCTACACACGTGCCAATCAAAAGGGAGAAAAGGGGCCGATCTACTTGTCGGAAGATCCGGGCCTGCCGACAACAATCGGGAACGCAATTTTTCAGTCGGCCGACGTGTTACGCCACTGGCCTTTTATAGAGGGTACTCTCCATCAAAGAAAGACCGATAAACGCTAAGGAATTGTCGAATATTATGAATTAATCACTCAACTTGATCACTCCTTTGTTGTTGGGTTGAGAATTTGATTAATAAGAGCATCGACTGTCTGAGGATGGTCGAACCGAGATTATTCCTCGAGAGCGGCTTCAAGAAATATCCCTTTCTCTCAATACAGGGAATGTTTAGATAGAAGCACGTACCGATCTCAGAAAGATTGTTGAATAATGCACTTGGAAAAGCATCAGAATATACATATATATTTTATAATAGTCACATAGCATTTCCATCAGTTCTATATACTGTTAAAATGATAATCTAGTTAAAGAACAGTGGAGATTTTACATTAGGTCAGTTTTTGGCATTCTCAAAGTCAAGTGGACTGAATATAAGTAAAAATGCCATCAATTAATAAACAGACTGTTGATAAATATTATTTGAAAAATATGGGAACATAAAATATAGAGATACCTTTAAAAACATATGAAAATTATAATTGATTCAATTTGCCCAAACATAAATCCAGAAAAATATATGAACTTACTCCAGACCATCAGGTTTCAACACTTATTCACTCCATATTTGTTTTACACGACATTAGTTTAGTTGCATTACTATTTTATTTAATGCCGCGTAAGTTGTTTATTTACTTTCCTATCGCACTGTATATTAGACAATGAACTCATGACTGATGACTGTCTAGTCAAGAGATGTTACTTGGTTGATAGCTACCGCACTTCTATATGTTATATTGTTTTATGGTTACTATTTGAGCACTTGTCATCTTTCCGCACTACATGTTAATCGAATGAAAGTTAAAACACATCTGAGAGGACATGTTACTTGAACGACTTCTGTTTAACGAATCATCATCGTTTGTTTGCGTGGTCGCGTTTTATATGATCTCCCCTTCCATGCTTCCTTCTTTGTTGGCTCGCGGGGTCACATTCCTAACGTTAGTTATTTATTTATTTATTTATTACAAAGTAGGGATACAAACAGATAAATCCAACGAGTATCCTCTCTTTAGGTAATCTAATAGTAATCGAATAGTGAGCTAAAATAACTTACAAGATAAACATTATGAATGATGCATTATAGAATAAATATGAACAAATATGAATAAATGTGAAAAAATATGAATAAATTGAACAAATATGAACAAATATGAATAAATATGAATAAAGTGACAATATACCTATATACAATGTGAACAACATATAAACAATATATAAACAATTCAAATGAGATATTATCTGTATATTGAGTTGAAAATAATCATCATCAGGTTAAACGAAGGCAGAACATGGATTCCACGTGGTTTTTAAACCTTAGAAATGAGAGCCTGAATATTGCGATGTCATTACAGTGGCTATTAAAAGTTCTCACCATTCTACAAATGGGAGAGTTTAATCCTGAATTTGTTTCTCTAAATGGTGTATTGAAAGTTTCGTGCTTTCTCAAATCTCTGTTGGGTGTACTTAAGGATATTTTGGACGATAGTTCAGAATAATCAATACGGTTATTGAATATTTTGTAGATCATACTTCTTCTATCGGTGAGAGACAACATGGAGTACTTTCTCAGAATTGGACCATAGTTGCTGTTTAATATTGGGATATCTGATTTACGGGCTAGTTGTTTCACAAATTTGTTCTGTATGCTTTCGATTCTCTGCTGATATGTGGCATATTGGGGATTCCAAACAATTGATGCAAAATCTTCTACTTGTCATAATAAATCACCTTCTTAGTAATTAATAGCTCGTTACCGTAGCTGAAAGAATGTAAAAAATGAATGATTCATCTCTTTTGTGGTCGTATTGCATTAATGAAATGTCAAAACCTATAATTTATAGTTTCTTTGTATACTTATGAAATTCCTTAGATATGCTTAACTCGAAGGGTAATGAGTTGTTAATAGCTCCGTTGTAAAAGGGTGACTTTTTCATATGCATTTCCGGGCTTGCAGGTGTCTAGCTATTTTTAACGTGCCCTTGTTTATCAGTTGGGTCGAGTATTTGATTTCAAAATTTATTTTCATTCCTAGTGAATTATGTTTTCTGGCCATAGAGTTCATATTTATCAATAACTTGTTGTTTCTTATGTTTGAAAGTTTTTCTGTACTCATGGGGTTATGACAGACGAGCCTACAAACGTTACGATTTCGAGTCCCGACGTCGACCCTCCGATATCGGGTCCGATAAATTGGCACGTCTGTAGGCCTCTTTATGTAAACTGTTAATTTTTGGCCAATATTTTCATTCTGGTTCCTTACCATGTATTTTGTCACAGTGAAGTGCACATTTTCTTCCAGACTCGATCCAGCCTTTATTTTCGAAATTGCTTTCTTTCTCGATGATGTTATGGCACATTTTAAGCTAAATACGCGGGGTACAATTTTATCGAAAAACTGGGAAAATTCCACATTATTACAAAAAAACTGATTTTCACTCTATTTTACCACATCAATTTTTTTTCATCGAAAAGTTTTGTTCAAAGCATGAAAATGAAGCTTCATACAAAAAATATGGCTCATTAATTTTTTTTTTAATAATCAGAATCACAACCGAAGTTACAGTGCGTGAAATCAGTCGTTCACTGCAATTTTTTATGTGTAATGTGACATTTCTCATTCAGTTATATGTACGATTCAGTGAATATGCAAACATATTCACCGAGTCGAACCGTTTCGTTTATCTGCAATAATTTTATGTCGAATTTGCATAAAAATAAAATCATTTTGTACATGTCGCTTTAAATATTCATAATGACAACAAAGAGTTTTATGGTCGGATATCACGGACCGAGAAATAATTGGTTTTGAATCTGATGCATTCGGATCGGGTATTATTGCAGAGCGAAAAAATATATCAGTTATAAAGTCCCGAGTTCATAATGATGATTACTGAAATTATGGATACTTCAGTATAGATGAGTAGTACAAGCAAAACACGTCTACAAATTTTAACATTAATCGAAAAGAAGTGTCGATCGGAGCTTTATCATTGATAGTAATAGACCATGGTTTACAAAATATTGAGCCTCAAACTGCATTGAAAATGAAGATCACGTACGAAAACAGTTTTTAAAGTTTTGAACTATAAACTGAATGAATACATATCCACAGAAATTATACTACTGATTTGAAACATTGGCGTTCAGTGTGCAAAAATGTAATGCAGTAAATTATGAGGAAAATGTTTTCAAAATTATATGTAATAGAATAATCGAACCATTTTCTAGTCCAATATTTTCAGCATGGTAACCCAACGGGCTTTGATGAAATTCGCACAGATGATTTGAAACACAATATGAAATATGATTAATCAGAAACTTTGTCGGAAGAGCTTTTTTCGACAAAGAACTCTTTGCCGATCACTTTTTATACTACGGATTAACACCAAATACTTTGAACTTCCATCATGTTATTATGATGACAACGGCAAATAGTGAAAAGTAAACACGAATTTTAAAATGGTATGTTTATAAAAAAAAACTCGTATTCAAAATGTAGTGAATTGACAGTCAGCTGAAACAGTGTTGCCAAATGTCAAATAATTTTCAATGCATTTGTTCAATTCATAATGTCTAGAGTGGTAATTATTTCTAAAAAATATTCAGAATTAAGGTTTCTCCTCAAAATCTAGAATGTTATCTTCATCAGCTATTCGTTGCTCTTCATTATCAGTGGATGGCTTGTTTGCATCATACAATATCCCCGCCAATCCGAAGAACCTTTCAGGTTTACTAGTCTCCTGGAGCAGTGTTGACTAAATGTCAAATCATGTTTGATGCATTTGTTCGAGTTATAATGTCTAGTGGAGTAATTAACTAATTCAAAAAATATGCGGCCCATTTTTTCAGAATTAAGGTTTATCCTCAAAATCTAGAATGTCACCTCCATCAGCTATATGTAGCTCTCCATTATCAGTGCATGACTTGTTTGGATCATATAATATTCCCGCCAATCTGAAGAACCCATCAGTACTACTAAGATGTATAGAAACCCTGGTGCTTGCACCGATTCGATTTGTTTAGATTTTCGAGAGGACATCACCTGTTGCTTATACCAGAGCTTCAATCTCGCCACTCAAAAAAGTTTGGATCCTCGCTTAATGTCAAAACATAATTTTTGACATCTCCATTTTATATGAAATTATTTTCTGCGTTTTGTCACTGTCTATGCGTTTCTCCTCCTCTTTAATTTAAAATTTTTGTTAAGCTTATTTTTACTTCGTTCTTTAAAAAATCAGCTCGTTTATCAGTTCATTAGTGCGTAAGGAAGTGTTAATTTTTAAGTAGTGTAGGGTGGAAGGATACTTTTTGTAAAATGGGCCCAATTTGTATTTTGTGTGGACAAAGCCGCAGATTTGAATATTCACCTGTATTCGAAACCAAAGGCAAGTACAAATCTTGACGAATTGACCAATAAGGGAATTTCATTTGTATCCATTGAATTTTATATAGTTCAATGACAATTTTATTCCCAATTCTCTACCTGTCAAAATCTACGAAAATAAAATCTACGAAAATAAAATTCAAACTCAAAAATTGAAATAAAAATTGTTGGGAATATACCTTTTGAAATTTTTGTGTGAATTTTTTAAATTCACTGAAAGTTTGAAATTTCATGTTTGAATTAAAATTATGTTATAATTCAATCGATTGACATTTCTTATGGAATAAAATGGATATTTTCATTTTCCGTTTCAACTCTAAGAGGAATTCTATTATATATTATATTACAACAATAATTTTATTTGAAAGAAGTAGTCCAAAGTAGAGTGGTAGATTTTTGGTGGAAAAAGGCTCAAAGTCATCTCGACAGAATTGAAGTAATTTTTTGGAATGGAGTTCCTTTACGCGGCTTGCTATAGGTGTTGACTGGTAGAAATCGCCACGCAAGAAAAAAGCATTATGTGCCCTCCATGCGACTTTCTCTCTCTCTCTCTGTCTCTTTCTAAAATTAACGAGTCTGTGTGCCAAGCATCCAGATCTTACTCATAAGATTCCGAAGGTGAACAAAAACATTCGAACTGCTGTTCTGTTTGCTTGAAGATATTTTTGTTTCTATTATATTTATATATAACGTGGTTCAAATTATTATATCCTTTTTTGGACATAATTTCTTATGTTCTTTGTATGCCGAAGTTGGATTAATGGTTCACATTGAATATGTGGCACGTCAATTTGATATAATATAACGAATAGTATTGTAGTCCATCCAATATCAATTGCAGAAGATGTTTCTATAGGGAGCAAATGAAAACTCACTTCGCTAACACGAGCGTATATGCGAAGAAACGGAACGAAAAATAATCTGTACTACTTGTATACAGTCTCCGTCGGCACAAAGAGCCCGCTGGTCAACGTGGACTTGAGTGACGGCTGTCTGTTTTACAACTGATTCGTCTGGGCCAATCAAGTCGGACATCAATGCTAGCAGGTGTGTCTAGGTGATGGGAGGTCATAAATCACGCGTTATATTTGTGTTTTAATAGCTCTGAAAGATTAAAAACCAGTAGCTTCTGTGGTCTTGGTGTGTGCCGATCGAAATACGTTTTAGGATATTCTAGTTTTGAAAGAAAGAAATTATTTTTCTTCCTTAATTTATTTGTATAAATAAAAGCTTGTCTTTAATTTCTTTTCATTTTTCATTATTTATGAAGTATTTTTTAAATCTTAAAATATATAAATAAAATTAGTTATCTCCGCCACTGCTGCTCACAGGATTTCGCCGGAAGACTTTTTTACGCTTCTGCAATTGATATTGGGAAAACTATACCAGGATAAATTTATGTGGCGGAATTTGAAAAAAGGATATGTCGGTATATAGTCCAAGATCCCAGAGCCGAGCTATGTTGAAGTATGCTAATATTTAGCGATCGATCTTTGATCGAGATACCATGTGTTCTGAAGCTTGTCAGCCATTGAGTAGAGAAATATAATTTTGTTCATGTTGAAATAACTAATGAATTGGAGCATCTTCCTTTCTTCTGCGAAAATGATTTTAAAGCAGTGAGTTATAGTGTGATATCGATGTATGTAGAAATATTTTTGACCACATTTAATATATGTCATGATTAAATATTTTCTTAACGAGAACGTGGGATATTTCTTCATGAAGTCCCGTTATCTGGATTCATCAATATACATTGCTCAGTAAACAGCGATTAGATTTATTCAGGTCAAGCAGATAACAGATTCCAGTGCAGTACCATATTTATTTTTCAATTGAGTTCAGGTGGAATTATGAATATCACATGTAATATATTATGGTATCACTTTTGGATATATTTTGGTGTCAATCACAAGATTTATGTGATATAGGTGAATACTATATATTTTTCATGGTCTTGGGGATGTATTTTGGTACAGTTCGTCCGAAAACAAGTCATTTCTCAATTTCAAGGGAAATAAAGCCGTCAGTGGTGGGATTCGAACTCACGCCCCGTTTCGAGATCCAGATATCAAATCTGTTAAAGCTGGTGCCTTAGACCGCCCGGCTATCTCGCTATATTGAGTGTCAAAATATTACCATACTTTAACATAGGTGAGTAATGTTTTTATGTACCTTTTCGTACTTGCTACCTGTAAAAGGGCCCATCTTTCAAGCTAGCAAGTACGCATACATTTTTAACTATATTTCACACTATTCATACTCAGAATGTCAGCTTTCCCAAAATGACGTAGGTTTGCCGGGATCGTGGGATCGTACTCTAATAGTATTGCATGGTATAATGACAATTAAATGTGATGGAATAGAGAACGTCAACTTTCAAAGAGAGAAATATTGAGAAACTATATTACGTGTAATGAGATGAATATATCTTTTTTTTGGAAATATTTTTTTATTTGGAAAGAATGGCGACCGTTGAATATGAATTCAATCGTTGGATTTGCGGGAATTCGATCGAAATGTTGAAGAAAACCAATTTTTTAACTAGTCGACGTTTCGAAACTTTATTGTTTCATTCTCAAGACTCTGAAGTACAAAAACAAGAACATACAATTAAAATGAGATTCTAGAATGTGTTTTTTTTTATATTCTGTTTTTTATTAAAAAAAACATATTCTAGAATCTCATTTTAATTGTATGTTCTTGTTTTTGTACTTCAGAAACTTGAGAATGAAACAATAGAGTTTCGAAACGTCGACTAGTTAAAAATTGGTTTTCTTCAACATTTCGACCGAATTCCCGCAAATCCAACGATTGAAATAATTTTTTATGTTTTATATATGCTGAAGTTGGATTAACGGTTTACATAGAATATGTGGCACGTCAATTTGATATAATATAACGAATAGTATTATCAGGAATGAAGTACCTTTTACTGTGGCGGAGGAACTGACAATTGTCACTTTGAACTGGCAATTGTCACTTTGAATTGTCATTGTCAGTTCAAAGTGACAATTGTCACTTCAAAGTGACAATTGTCAGTTCAAAGTGGCAATTCAAATATTATTAAAAATATTTTGTTGTTGGCCCTTCGACGCTTTCGTACCTGTTCGATATACATGATTATCATTATTTTCATCAAATATCTATCTACTTCACTGAACGCAATAACAAACCAAGTCCGAAGGCATCCACATTCAATTTAATTTCTGTAGTTTCGTCAATAGCACTGACGCTGTCCCGATCGACTCGAAAACCAATATCATATCCCGGATTTGACTGTAAACCTGTTTTATTGCCGAATACATAAAAAGCCGTTCGCCTGACACGGGTGCGTTTCGGCCGAGAATAAAAATGAAAATTTCGCCCATGTCGGGAGGAAACTAATCTTGAATAGAAGGGCACTCGATCAATCTGTAAGGCAGCTCACAAGAATGCTACATACTAATAGCATTAGCATTGGAGCCGGTCCATAAAGCCGATCCGCGGCTATAAATCCGAATCGCAAATTGAATAGGTCGCATTGGGACGGGAAATCATCGGGAAATAGTGTCACGAAAGCGAGATCTATCAGTCGATCTCGTTGGAAGTTATGAATAATGATCATTGGAGGATTTGTTTGCATGCTTGTGATTTGACAAAATCGTTCAAATTGTACAGGTTTGAATGATATTTTTCAGGGTATATCATTATAGCACTTTGATTTTTTCTAATGACTCGTGGAGTTGAGTCACCTCCACGTATTCATATATAAGCTTCGTTCAATGTATATGTACATGATCATAGCTTTAGTCTTTCAAAATAACATCCAACAAGTCATATGCAGACATTAAACTTTCTCACAGAAAAGACTTCCAAAAATTAATATATCCAGAAATTTCGTTAACGAATGGGTTGGACGGTGGGTCGAAATGAGAGCCGTGATATTCTCAATACATCTCGAAAAATGAACCAATAAAAAATTGCAAAAAAACCATAACTTGTATAGTTATTATAAAAAAATATATATTTTATTTTGATTGTTTTGTTACCTTACAAGATTGCGGGCCTTGTCAATCAGACTTGAATTCAACAGATAGGATAATTCCAAATTAATTTGCAATTCTCCTCAACTTGGGAGAAAAACCAATTCACCGTATCAGTCAGCAAACATTCCAACAGAACAATTCATCGTTGATATAGAATACATTCTGTCTCACATTGAATAAAAATAGCAGTGCAGTGAGCATAATCAAGATATCAAGACAAAATCCTAAATGAACTTCAACAAAAGCTGTTGAAAAGTAGCACTCACTGTATGTTGTCGAAAATGTGCTTCCTATCAAAAGTGTAGGAGGAATATTCATAAACTAATATGTATATATGTGACAAGAAAACTCTCAATTCCATTTATTTTGGACTCATCCATAATATATCCAAACTCATATCTTCATAATCCAAGGGGGAAAAATTAATTATTGCTTCTGCCAATGCCCTGTAACTTATATAGGCAGAGTTGGGAGGAAATTTTCCGTAACTTAACAGAATTTTAAATAAATTCTCCAATACGGATATCACTAACACAACCCAACTAGAATTTTTAGTGGACAAAACGTAGCGGCCACGATTCTGGAAAACTTTGTGGTGGTTAACCACAACCACTGCCACGTAATATACACGGTTTTACCACGCGGCGGCTACCAAAATGAAAAAAACTTCTTTGGTAGCGGCGTTACTGGATCTCAGATAACCACATTTCAACCACGTTGTGGTCACCTGGCAAAAACGTGGATATGTTGTGGCCGACACTAGACACGGTAAACAACTGACTGCGCTTGTGTAATTCATATGTAGCTCGATCCTTTTTTCAGAAAGGGCTTATCAGAAAATGGGCGCCATTTGAAAAATAATAGTTAGACACGAAAATGTAATTTTGCCATCTTGTCTTATTCCTATATATCATACTAGTCACTAAAACTTTGCGATTGTTATTTTCTGACATCTCCTGAGGTCGTCAGATTAGTTTACGTCCGATCATGGCCGCCTAGATGCAATACTTTTTGAAATGTCACATTCTGATCCTAAATTGTCTCAGAAATCCAAAAATGTTACAATATACAGGGAGTTCAATTTAAAAAAACCGGAAGTGACCGAAAAGTGAAAAATTTGCAAAAACTCTCCTCTTCACATACCATTTACCTATACCAAATCTCATTTTGATAGACCTAATATTCTAGAAGTTATGACTTGTGTAATAGATTTGTTGACACCCGGTATATACTCTCATTATGCTCTCTTATGATTTTCTCTTTCATTTCTCTTGGTTTGTTGAAAAACAATAATACTTTTTTTTCTACTCCTATGTTAGTAAACATTGTTTTACGTGCAGTTCACTCTATAAGTAAATCCATTCTTGCGCACAACTGTGCGTAAAGAATGTAGGCGGCTTCTGCTGTAGATAATATTCTGCCGCAAAAATCAAAGGATAGATATCAAAAGGCTTATCAATAGTTTATGGAATGGAGTATGGATAACCATGTGAGTACGTACTCCAAAAATGTTTTGTTCGCCTATTTCAATAATTTGACCAAAACATTTAAACCCTCCTCGCTCTGGGCAATATACTCGATGTTACTAACCACGTTAAATATAAGGCACGACGTTAATATCGAAAATTATAAAAAATCAAAAACTTTTCTGAAGAGGCAGTCCGACGGCTACACGGGAAAAAAATGAAAAATTCTTACGGCGGAAGAAACTAATAAATGTTTGTGAGAAGCTCCGGATCGGGAATTCCTCTTTATGAAAGTAACCCTGATTACTGGAATATCTGGGGCTTGTAGAAAACAAGAACTCAAAAATATGAAAACAAGTGATTTACAAAATTCTAATGGGAAAACTTTTATAATAAGAATTTCTGATACGAAAAATAAAATATCTAGATCGTTCGTTGTTTACGGAATTTTCTACAATATCTGCAAGATATATATGGAAATGAGAAATGCTGTAGAGGATACCAGTATTAGTGAATTTTCCCCAAATCATCAAAATGGAAAACTGATAAGACAAGTAGTGAAAATGAATAAACTATGAGCAGTGCCGAAAAAAATTGCAGAGTACTTGAAATTGCCCGATGCTGCTTTGTACACCTTCATCCACTCATGTCTTCAACATAACAGAAAAGACAATTCTGTTATTTTGTTTTCGAGAAGTTTTATGTTTCAGACAGTCGAAGGATCAATGGAAATGTTTCCAGAGAATTCCAAAAGCGTCGTTTATATCGGTTATACAGTGCTTCTCAAAAGTCCTCTCCCCCCCCTTATTTATGGAACGATTATACATAAACAAGTAAAATTTGGAAACTGAATATTAAAGGTTTTAAACTTCCCTACTAGTGATGGTAGATGACGAAATCATCAAAGATGACGTCACAAGGCCATTGTGACCAAGAATTTTGAATGGAACCCTACGGCAAGCGACACCTCTTTTAAAAGGTATCAAAAAAACCTATTCAATGATACTAATTTTGTTTGTGTTTATGGCAGTTTTGGCTACTCGCTTTAAAAAAACGCAAAGCTGTGATGAATTAAATCAGTTAATACTAAAATTCCAAATTCAAGCTCCATTTTGTTTTGTTGATGGATTTTCTTAAATTAATCCGCCCGAATAGTTGCAAATATGCTGACGTTTTTGTTAGTCTCCCTAATTCGACGTTTTTGTAATTGTCCAAGTTTTTGTACATTTAATAATTTGTGTATTGTTGATCGAACGTTTAACTGTTTTAGCAGCTTTTGGTACTTTTAATATTTTTGTACATTTTAATAATTTGTTAAACTGTTGTGAGCCGAACGTTCAAGTGCTTCAAGAAGCGAAATGGTACGTGCTTTAGGTGATAAAGTAGCAGCGATCCTAATTCTTGGTGATACTGGACAAAATATTCATGCAGCAGAACGCATTTTTAATGAGAGGTTTCCCGATCGCCCCGTTTCGAGGACTTATTTAAGGGAGCTTCTTCGTAAGTTTGAAACAACGGGTAGTATTGATGATGCGAAACGATCTGGCAGACCACAAATTTCTGATGAGAAAAAAATTGATATACTAGCAGAAGTAATAGTTAATCCTACTTTTTCAACAACTCACGTTGCATCTACCTGTGGTGTCAGTCGAAGTACAGTACAAAGGGTGTTGAAAAAAAACAAATTTCATCCATACAAATTAAAAATGGTTCATCAACTCTCAGACGACGACCCAGACCGAAGACTAGAATTTTGTGAAAATATGGAAACTAAAATTAACCAACAGCCAGACTATGTCAAAACAATCTGTTCTAGTGACAAACGTACTTTCTATCTAAATGGAAATGTAAATACTCAGAATGTGAGGTATTGGAGTGACGCAAATCCTCACCTGTTTCGTGAAACACATACCCACTTTCCCCAGAAGGTGAATGTTTGGGCAGGTATCCTGGGAAACCACATCGTTGGGCCTCTTTTCTTTAATACAAATTTATCTGGTGAGGTTTATCTGGAGCTGTTGCAAAACGCAATAGAACCGTTAATTTTGGAAGATAATCCAGATGAATTCGGCAATTTCGAAATAACTTTCTAACAGGATGGTGCTTCTCCACACTATTACGGTACAGTAAGACGGTATTTGGATGAGGAGTATCGTGGTAGATGTATTGGACGACGAGGTTCAACGGAATGGCCAGCTCGATCACCGAACCTCACACTTTTGGATTTTTTTCTGTGGGGGTACCTTGAATCGAAGGCTTACGCCACTGAACCTGACCATATTGACGTTTTAAAACAACGTTTTGTTGCAGAATGTGAGGCTGTTTCCGCAGACACATTTGCAAAAATACGAGAAGAGTTTAAAAATAGGATATTTCGCTGTCAGGAAGTAAATGGAGGTCACTTCGAGCAATTTCTTTAAGTAGATACTGATTCTTAAATCTGTAATTAATATCATACTGAATGGAATTCAAATTTTAATGTTTACTAATGAGCTATCAAAACTGCCATAAACACAAACAAAATTAGTATAATTGAATAGGTTTTTTCGATACCTTTTAAAAGAGGTTTCGCTTGCCGTAGGGTTCCATTCAAAATTATTGGTCACAATGGCCTTGTGACGTCATCATTGACGATTTTGTCAACTATCATCACTAGTAGGGAAGTTTACAACCTTTAATATTCAGTTTCCAAATTCCACTTGTTTATTTATAATCGTTCCAAAAATAAGAGGGGGGGAGGAGCGGACTTTTGAGAAGCACTGTATAGTATAAATTTATATTTTTTTATATTTAGTTTGTTGTTGTTGAAAATTAAACCATCAACTACGTTAGTTACCTTCATTTTTCATTACTTAAGGCTTAAACAAAAGCACCACCCAGTATATAAAAGTCGAAGAAAAAGTATAGTACGTATTTCGTGTTGTAAAGCAATTACGCACCCATGCAATTTTTCCATTCGTGCGTAACAGAATAGAATATTTATTCATCCTTTGTGTTCATATACATACATGAAATAGGACATGTCAATTAAAGTGTCGAAATAAATCTGAATATTTGATTATAGTATAACACACATATAAATACTTACATATAAGAAAAAAAAATGAACATACAGTAAAAAGTAGAATTTCGCATGGAATGGCTAAGATAGAACATTCACATACGGAAAATCATTATTTAAGAAATAAACTTCCAGTTCACTCATAAATGAGATACTATGCGAAGCAAGGTATTCTATAACTTTCTTTTTGAATAGGTCGTACGATTGTATATCTACCAGTTCGGGTGGTAGATGCTTTTCACAACACTTGATACGTAATATACTATTTATTGTATCTGGCATTGAACACTAATGTTATTTATGCACGACCGGGCGTAAATTAGCACTTTAGCGCCCGGATTTGCAGGCGTAAAGTGGCACTTTATCGCCCGGCGGGCGATAAAATCGTTGAACAGGCGCTAAAGTGAATTCCAATATCATATCGATAGAAATATATATTCCGATGGATCATATAATCAAACCCAAAACATTATTAATAATAATATAACGAAAACAATGAACATAAATTAATTTAAAAAATGAAATAACTTAATATTGACAATACAATTAGAACAGTTATTTATGGAAATATTTGGATTTGTTGTTTTCTGTTGTTGCAGACAGTTACTGATTTCAACTGATTCCTCCTTACTAGAAGTCTGAAGAGAATGCATGTTATTATCTGGTGTTTCAGAGTAGTGAGCAATATTTTCAGATTGTCTGCTATGGCTAGTAGAAGGCTCATCATTTTCTACAATTTTCTTAGCAATCTTCAGCTTTTTTGCAACTGAATTTTCAATATAACCTTCCGCAACAGTCGTCGACTTCCACCCAGCATGTATTTTAATGTTGATTATATCCTCGCCTGCATCTGCTAACATAGTTGCTGAGGAACGTCTGAAGCAGTGACCAGTATATTCTTTCGCATTAGAAATACCAAGGTGAGTGGCTATTCTGAATGGTATTTGACCGAATGTATTTTTTCCGATAACCTGTCTCGTACACTTGCCATTTTTATAATATAAAAAAACAGCTTTTGATCATTCTGATCTCGGAAGGAAGAATATTTTCTGTAAATATCCAAATAACTTGGCGATTTCTGTTCTTTATCGATTACAGTAAATACTCGATCTATCTTCGTTTTGGTTTCTCGTATAGTTATGAGTAAGAATGTCTCGAAATCTTGAATGTCGTCCACTGTGATATTTGCCTATTCTTCGCGGCGACATGCTCCACAAATACCAAAAATCAGTGCTACCTACAATAAATCCTCAGATTAACATACTGAACATTGAGAAAACATGAAATTAGAACTTACTTTCATCATAAGATACAAATCGTCTGGTGCTTCCCTCAAAAATATCTCGATTTCTTCTCTGCTTAGAATCTTCGATTTCTTTGGTTTATCACCATCAAATTTTCGTTTCAAAAAAGCTATCAATCTTGCGTATCTACTGATATCTATATTATCATGTACATTTGAAGTAGCTTCCAGCATGGAATAATATGACCACATGGTAGAGGGCTTACAATATTTAGATTTTTCCAGAAAATAGGCAAGAAGTACAGTCTCTGTGTATTCCTTATTTTATACATTTTTCCCGTTGCACCACCTCACGAATTCTTCATACACCTTGTCGTATATTTTCTTGGATTTACTTGGCAATAAACTTAATTTCGCATCCTCAGCTGCTTTACTTATTTCTGGTGGAGTACAATTCACACTTTCTTCGTCGCTTGAATCCATTTCAAAATCAATAACAAATTATCTGTGATCACAAAAATTGACAGCAAATATGGCTACTAGCCTATATAATCTTACTTCGAAAAATTGACTGAGTTGCCATGGTAACATTCATTCCATCACTTCTTGATTTATTCTGTTTCCGATATGATATGAATATACATCCTCACGGCAGCCTTGATGTATTTTTATCATGTTCTTGATATAAAGAGGTAACTATCTACATGACATCAAATATACCGGTCGTGCATAAAATTTTGTATGTATTTCGGGCGTAATTTGCTTCTATGGACCTAGGCGTGTTTATAGCCCTCGCTATCGCTCGGGCTATTACTTACACGCTGCGGTCCATAAAAACCTATTTTACGCCCTTGATACATAAATAACTATTGTGTTTGTTGTGGAAAATACGCTATATTATTAAGTTGCCCTAGGAATCTTCGTTTTGATTCAGAAATCATCAAGGTCATACAAGTCCAGGAGAACCAACTCTAACTCTTCAAATATCTAGTCAATCCATTGAATATTTTTTGTTAATTATTTCGTTGGTGAACTCCAGCAAGAATCCTATAAGTTGATGGTATTAAATTACCAGATGAATGTTAGAAAAGTAAGCGAAAACCCATCAATATACGTCATTCAACAATAGTTAGAACTCTGCGAAATACCGAATTCTGAATGTTTCTGAGGGAACTGTTGAAACGAATGAGCTTCTTTGCAAACATTAGCATACTGCCGACTAAGCGGCTCCACTCCTGCCGATCCATTCATACAATTAGGGGACTTTGGACGAGAGCAATACAACACCACATCTGTCCATTCGGCACCACTACAAATGATCTAACAAAGGAAAAAACGATAAATTAGTCCATCGGCGATTCCGATCACGTACGTTCGCATTCGTGGCCGTACCGCCTACCGATTCGCACCAAATATTGCGCCACTCCAACGCCATTTTATGTTAATACAATCACCCATCTAATTCCCGTTGGACTGCGCGGTGGAAGGGACTCCCGCTAATTGCGCCCATTTTCTTAGGGGACGTAGTGTAGTAAGGACGAGTGTGGAGGTCAGTGGCGGCACGTCGTGAAGTCACATAATCTATAGGATAAACTCAAAATGTTTTCTAACTAGAAGCCAACTGACTTCACCTCCACTTGGAATATATTCATGGAGGAAGTGGAAATTGAAGTATTTGCAAAACCAAAACTCTGTAGACCAGGGTCGATAATTTTTGAATAAAAAAAAAATAATAGTAGGATGAAACCCATTGGAAAAGGAGGAGAATATAATAAAAATGAAAGGAAAAATAATTTACGGGCGATCTGAGGTCGGGAAGTGGAAGGGGGTGAGTTTTTAAGGGTAAAAAACGGTTTATCTTGATTTCCTGCAAAACTACAAGTCCTATGGCAAAGTTGTAGGCAATACAAAGATCTACAACTTTTGTATTCACACTTTTTTCACATAACCTCAAAATTTATGAAAAAAATCCAAAAAACCAAATTTTTGGTTTTTTATTTTTATCTTTTACAAAAAAAAAAAAAAAAACACGAAATTTGGTGAAAACTCACCTTCTTATGTCCCAAATACACTGTAATTTATTTGATTTGAAATATTTATTTTTTCACCTTATTTTGACTTAATATCGAAAACGCACCCTAATTTTCAATCGAAAATTCACGTGTCAAAATATCAGCTTTTTCCAAAGAGTCGATGTGCTTTTTGTTCGGTGAAATCTCTACTTTCCGATGGTGTAAAAAAATACATTACTATAGTAAATGTTCTCAGAAAATGCAAAAAACCGAAAAAACTCGAATTTGATTTTTTTTAATCATGTATAATTTCATCTAAAAAATGTGACTGCTGCAATTTTTTTCAGGTAAAAAGTTGATTTATTAAATTCTAATTACATTTATGTCATAGAAAATCTCATAATATATAAATATACATGTAAATCGTACTATTGAATTTAGATACGTTATTCATTATAATATTTTTAAATACATTAATCTTGTTATTTATAAATACCTCATCTTGAATTCTAATCACGTATCCATTAATTTTTTTATCTTTGATAGCATTTCTTCATCGTTAGATTCGACAAACCTTCCCGATTCTAGTAGATCTTCGAAATCTTCAAGACCATCACCTTCTTCATCTCCAATATTATTTCCAGTCTGCATTGGTTCTTCATCCACAATTTCATCTGAATCATTAACTTCCATATTGGAGCATTTTTCAGAACCATGACAATTTGAGCATAAATTTGTGCATTTTAAACCATGTTTTTGGCAGCCACATTTTAAACTGTTACATCCAGTTTCACAGCTGCAGCAAATAGTTTTGAGCAATATTTCCGGAATTAATTCCTTTTCTCTGAATTTGGGCATAATGCCACGTTGATGTTGCTTCCAGCCCCAATCTGTTGCTGTCAGTTCGTTACCCAACCAAGTTTGAAGCTGATAATATGCCCTGTAACAATGTTGTTCTGCTGCTCCTTCTGTGGGTGGGAGGTTTGCCAATATGAAAGATGATTTAATTTTTGCCAGTTGATATTTCTGAAATATTAACCGATTCAGTGTTATTTCATCATTTTTACATTTATACATAGATTTGATTAATTGTAATCCATTTTTTTCGATATCTTCTTTACTTGCATCTTTATTATAAAAAATATTGACCAAATTTGACAAATTTTTATCGTCTAATAATGAATTTACGATACTTTTCTTTCCTTTTCCGGCAGATCCAGATGTTGTATCGCAACCAGAAAAACAATGCAGAAATTCAACAATATCTTTAAAGGATTCATATTTGAAACTATTAGACGTGAAAAATAGATCTTTTACATTTCCAGAAAATGAATGTCATGATTATTTGAATCTCGAATACTGGCTAACGGTTTTTACAGCTGCTACAGAATAACGGGTATGTAGTAAGGCCCAACCCTCCTAGCCCCTTCCCCACTTCTTTATGAAATACATTTTGATGAGCTAAAATTTTCCGTAGGTCACTCAGGTATATAAGTTATCTTAAAATAGCAATAAATAGGCATCTACGGATATAATTTGAAGAAGATTCTACAACTTTCTCAAAATATTGTAGATGTCTTATTAAATATTAACTTTAATAACATATTTGATTGTTAATAATAGTATATATATTTTGATTTGCAATTTTTTTGTTTATCAATGTAACATGTAATTTTACGTTTTTCGAGAAATTAAAGTGTACATTTTAATAAATAGCTCAAAATTGTACATATTGATAAAAAAAAACGAATTCGAGTTTTTTTCGGTTTTTTGCTTTTTCTGAGAACATTTACTATAGTAATGTATTTTTTTCACACCATCGAAAAGTAGAGATTTCAACGACCAAAAAGCACACCGACTTTTTGAAAAAGCTGATATTTTGACGCGAGAATTTTCGATTTAAAATTAGGGTGCTTTTTCGATATTAAGTCAAAATAAGGTGAACAAATGAATATTTCAAATCAAATAAGTTACAGTGTATTTGGGACATGAAAAGGTAAGTTTTCACCAAATTTCGTGAAATTTTTTTTCGAATTTTTTACATAAATTTTGAGGTTATGTGGAAAAAGTGTGAAAACAAAAGTTGTAGATCTTTCCATTACCTACAACTTTGCCATATAATTTTTTTCCATAGGATTTGCAGTTTTGCCGGAAATCGAGATAAACCGTTTTTTACCCTTAAAAACTCACCCCCTTCCACTTCCCGACCTCAGATCGCCCGTAGATTATTTTTCTTTTCATGTTTATTATATTCTCCTCCTTCCTCAATGGGTTTCATCCTACTATTATTTTTTTTCACTTTTTATCATTTTTAAAGGCTTCTACCCTGGTCTACTGGCTGAGATATGTCGATCATATTCTCGTGATTTGGCGGTAACAGATCATCAGCCGAAGCTGTTAAAAAAGTGACTAATCTGATTGTTGAATGTCTTGAAAACAGTGCGACCTCTCCAAAGCTTTCGACTGCGTCTCTCATTCTATACTTCTCGGAAAAATGGAATACTATGGGGTGAGAGGACTACCTCTTGAACTATTCAGATCGTACTTGAGTAACAGATCTCAAGCGGTATTCTTGAATAATAAATTTTCTCCGAACAAAACTGTCACACATGGTGTTCCTCAGGGATCAGTTTTGGGGCCGGTTTTATTCTTGATTTACATCAATGATTTTAGCCATTCCATGTTACCATACAAATGTGTACTCTTTGCTGACGATACAACTATCTTAACATCCGGCAAAACAGTAAGTAACTTAACAGAGAAAAAGAGTGATGCTTCTAGATGGTTCACAGCCAATCAATTGAAATTAAATGGAGACAAAACACAAGAAATAATTTTTTTCCTTACCAACATTGTTGATAATAGTCGAAAAGGTAAATTACTTGGTTTGATCATCGACGGTAATTTATCCTGGTCAGCTCACGTAGAAGAGTTGTCAAAAAAATTATCTAAAAATATGTTTGCCTTCAGGCAACTTAGGAAATTCTTAGATCTTGATGCTTTGAAGAGTGCATAATTTGCTTTGTTCCACTCTAATATAAATTATGGGCTACTTTTATGGGGAAACTCACCTCATTCTATGAGAATATTCTTATTGCAGAAAACGATCATTAGAATAATATTGAATGCTGACAACAGGGAACATTGTAAGCCGTTATTTATGAAGATCGGCGTTTTACTGTTACTTTCGTTGTTAATCTATAATACCCTTTCAGAAATACATAAAAAGAAATCTGACTTCACTAGACATTTGGATGTCCATGATCATAGAACATCTGCTCGTACCACCTCGGTACATACTATCAAAGTCCCAGAAAAATTCATTGAATGTCAATTTATATAATCATCTACCAGATGATTACAAGTTGCTCAACTTCTATTCATACAAAATGAACATTCAATCATTACTTGAGAGTTATTCCTATAGTACTGAGGAGTATCTGAATTCAACTTTTTCCTAACGATATACATTTCTAATTACTAGCTAGATTAACGTATATCATATCAAGTTGTGACTACCTGTTCAATCACATATTTTACATATTTATGTTATATTTGTCCTCATATAATCTTACATATTTCTGTTGTATTTGTCTTCATACTATTTTTTTATTGATTTTGAACTCTCTACCTGACTTGCAACTAACATGTAATGTAACGTTGTTAAATAAAATATATCTATCTATTTATAGACATCCAAAACTCTCCACATTTTCTGAACATCTTGATGAAATCAATCCACGAATAAAATTTACCATGAAATGAGGAGAAGGGAATCAGTTGGCATTCCTAGACGTCCCACACACAATGTATCGTAATAAAACTCACAACAGTCAGTACTTGAATGCAAACTCAAATGACTCTTGCAATAAATCTTTTCCTAGCGAAAACACTCATAACACGATCACGAAGATTGGTGGATGTCGAACGCACACAAGAGGGGTCGGAACAACCCTCCTGAGGAATGGATACTCAATGCAAACTATGAAAGCATAATCCCAAACCAGACAGAAAAAACAATGGGTTCAGGAACCGCGGATTGGAATAACATCCCCACCAAAAATGAAGGAGACCACAAACAGGATTGGCAGAGTTCAAAAAATTCATGTTGAATCACAAACTAAAAAATAAGTCCTCTAGTGGGTCTGACGAAATACCAATGTTCATATCATATTTAGTTAATCTTTCGTTTACAACAGGCAGTTTTCCTTCAAGCCTCAAAATAAGCAGGGTTGTGCCTGTTCAGAAGAAGTTCAATTCTAGGAATTTGAATGATTTTCGTCGAATTACCATTCCATTTTGCTTCTCAAAGGTGTTTGAACTCTCATTTTCTGTGAGACTCATGGATTTTCCAATGAGAAGAAACTTAATAACTAACTATCCAGGCAGATCAACTAGCAGTGCTATTTGTGCATTTTTGGATAAAACAGTAAACTTTATTGAGGCAGGTGAGTGCCCTGCTGGAATCTTCTGTGATTTAAGTAGGGCATTCGACTGTGTCAATCATGATATGCTTCTCTCTAAACTTTATTCCAACGGAATTCGTGGTGTAGCTTATGAGTGGGTCTCTCAATTTTTGACTAATCGAGAACAGTATGTGGTTATGTTCCACTGTGATGGAGCCAAGGAAAACAAGTACAGTTTCAATAAATGGGTGTCCCGCAAGGCTCTGTGCTTGGCCCCATTTCATTTGTGCTATACATAAATGATCTGGATACGTTATTTTATAAAAATTCATGCATTCTATATGCAGGCGATATTTCTATTGCTGCTAGAGATAAGAACTACCTTTAACATCCTGAATAATAACTGTTCAGAGATAATAAATCGTACATAGATTGGTGCTCTAAAAACAATTTATATCTGAATCCAAATAAAACTCAAATTATGAGATTTTATAACAGACAGGAGTATGCGCAACCACTAGATATTAGTATACGTAACAGTAATGAATCCTTGGTTCAGTCCGATTTGGTCAGGTTTTTGGGAGCGATGTTGGATGATACCTTAAACTGGAGATCTCATTGTGAGTCTCTTATACGTAAATTGAATACACAATTGAATACACAATGTTCCTTATTTAGAAATCTAAAATCAGTCTTAATCTCGAAACAACTAGTTGTACTATACTACGCTCAAGTAGAATCTCGCTTGAGATATGGTCTCCTATTTTGGAGGAATTCGTCCTCAGCTACTGACGTATTTACAGTACAGAAAAAAACTTGTGAGAATTATTGCTGGTATCTTCCAACTCAGCTCCTGTAAACAAACCTCCATTTGGAGAATACAAGATGTTGCCTTTGGTATGTCTATTTATTTTTTAAATGTCTGGGTATGTATTTCAAAATAGAACATTATTCCTGACCAATGGTTGTATACGTGAGGTAAATCAACTCCACAAGATAAAAACCTTTATATTCCATTCTGTAAATATAATGTGACACTAAATACACCAAAATATTTGGGACTGAAAATCTTCAATATCTTATCTGAAAACTTAAAATCTGTTCAGTCTGAGGGACTCTTTAAGAGAAATCTTGAAAATTACCTACTTAATGAATGTTTTTATGTTTTAACGGACTTTATGACTCGAACAATATGTCTGTAAATTTATTAACTATGATCAATATATTCATGTACTTTCATTGTCAGATGTACCTTTGAGGGCTTCTCCAAAGATGTTAGTTCTTATTATTTTGGTTTTGTTGTTTGACAATTTCTATACGATGCTGTAATGTATTGTTTATGAAAATGAAGGATCTATCTATTTAACTATTCGCCGGTATTATACTAAAACAACGTTAAAAACAGACCGATCAATTAAATCAACTCTCTGAAATCCCAAGGACTAGATACCACTATAGTGCCAAGAGGTCTACGAAATACCATGTGGAGACATACATTGGCCAAACAAATAGAAGATCAACACTCGTAAAAGAGAACACAAACTATCTATAAAAAGCAAATAGTGCACATATCTTCAATGTTCCTATACGCACTGAAGACACACCAACGATTAGTGCTACCTGGAATAAAAGAAAAATAAACTAGGTAATGCGAAGGTAACGTTTCTATGGCAAGCAGAAAATCAGATCATTTGATCAAATAATATTTCCTTTCAGTGTATTTGTTGGAAACCTACCTTAATACTCGAAAATTCTATATGTGCCTCTGTCACAGGAACTCGTTGATGTTGTCTCTACAAAAAATTCTTGATTTCTTCGGCTGAAGGCCCCCATTTTACCGTTTCAAAAAAAAAGCTATGAGTATGAGTGTTTGGACTAATAAAATATCTGGGATTTTGCTTCACAAATTGATGGTTGAAAATTAAATTAATTGATGTCTCGAGAGTCAGTTCAGCTGAAGTATCCAACCTCTCGACCAGCAATTAAACATTTTCTATTTGGATTGTGATTAACTATTATTTTTGCCTTTCTATATTACTTGGTCCATTACAAATATTCTCCCCTCTAAACATTTGACCCATTTGATATTCGGAAAACTCCTTCGAAAAGTTTTGTTGTGAACGCCACTGACTGCACTCTAATTCTACCGAGGACATTTAGATCTGTTATTAAGGGAAGACGAAAGAGGAATATAAATTCCACTCGTATCCCCCATAATCGAATCCCGAAATTCGCAGCATTGCTTTGTTGATATGGTCAGGGCCTCATGTGTGTGCACTGCTTAAGAGTATTTAGTGGAGTATGCCAATATATTACGATAAAATAAAAGTAGTCCAATTGATTGAGGAATTCGAAAGTATGAAGTAGCCATCAAGCAATTCTTTACTACGCCCTAAAAATCCTTCAGGGTGGAGGTCTCCGAATTTCCATATTTTGGACTTCAGAAGTATTGGAGATATGAGCACACCTACAATAACGTCCGTACGATGCAAACGCAGATATTTAAATAAAATAATTTTGTTTTAACCGGATGATGACAAATCCCATGTCGAAACGTCGTTAAAAGAAATTATATGAATTGACTGAATCAGACCAAATTTATATGTGGACAAGAAACTAAAGGAAATGTATATATATATATATATATATAAAATTTATTCGTCATGTGAAATTATATCGTCCTCTCGTAAACAACCCTGTAATTTAGGTGGTCAAAGCGAAATTAACTGACTGTCTATTCGTTATGAAATTATATAACTCTCCCAGCAATCATCGGTTTCTCTATCAAAGGATTTCGTTCGAATTTGGCGAAGCCTAAAGTAGACAGACCGGGGGAATTGGTAGCCTCACTGTCCATAACTTTCTGAATTACCAAAACTCGATAGCAACTCAATTATATTATTGAAATCGACGGGGTTTGAATGTATGTATTGTATGGAATACAAATTATAGGTTCTAGATGAATTCAAGTCATGGATGAGCATGGATTCAATATATTTCATTTTCGTAGGGGACAATTTTTTTTATGCATCGTTTCTCCTATTTTCATAATGAGTTAAAAAAATTCATATGGTGCTTATTTTCAGTTTGAACATAGAATTTGTCTAGCATCCTTTTCTTACATTGTGGAAGGGCATACCGTCTTGTTGGAACTGAACGTTATCAAAGTCAACCGGAGGAATTCGAGCTGTCGGATTGCTTTTAGTTTCTATAAGATCTATATATTTGATCTGATTCGCTTCAATGAAAGAATATGACTATTCATATTGTTACTAAACTAGATTAGTTTATTTTATTGAAACAATATTTGAAGCATCCCAATGTCCGTTTATTCCACTTCAAAAACAACACAATAATCACAGTTTCAAATTAACGCTCTTTACTGACTTTGCACGAGTCACAAAATTAACATCAATGAATAAATTGAACTATGTCGCGTGCAATCCGCTTATATTTTCAAAAACATAGAATCAACGAGGTCATTTTCGGAACCGTCTGGCTTCTTCTTGATGATTCTATGACGTGATCAGAAACCTCCAACGGCCGCATCGACTGGCACGTCAATACACAGTTCCAAATTATCGCTCTATACTGACTTCGCACGAGTCACAAAATTAAAATTAATGAATACACTAAACCATGTCGCGTGCAATTCGCTCATATATTCAAAAACATACGTATAGAATCAACGAGGTCATTTTCGGAACCGTCTGGCTTCTTCTCGATGATTCTATTTGGTGATCGAAAAACCTCCAATGGCCGCATCGACTGGCACGTCAATACACAGTTCCAAATTATCGCTCTATGCTGACTTCGCACGAGTCACAAAATTAACATTAATGAATACACTAAACTATGTCGCGTGCAATCCGTTAATATATATATATATATATATATATATATATATATATTCAAAAACATACGTATTGAATCAACGAGGTCATTTTCGGAACCGTCTGGCTTCTTCTCGATGATTCTATTCCGTGATCGGAAACCTCCAACGGCCGCATCGACTGGCACGTCAATACACAGTTCCAAATTATCGCTCTATACTGACTTCGCACGAATCACAAAGTTAACATTAATGAATAAACTGAGCTTTATCGTGTGCAATCCGCTTATATATTCAAAAACATACGTATAGAATCAACGAGGTCATTTTTGGAACCGTCTGGCTTCTTCTCGATGATTCTATGACGTGATCGGAAACCCCCAACGGCCGCATCGACTGGCACGTGCTAGATGAACAGAGGCGGACTTATTCCGTAACAATATGATTGTCCAAAATTGGATATTTCATTATCGAGAATATTGAGTTCGCTTTATTTTTCAGGGACCAATATTGCAGTATTTTGTATGTATTGAGAACGACAATTCGGTGCTATATGAAACTACTATTAATAAATGAATAATAAAACTTTTTAACAAAAAATTGAACCGACGAAAAAATCAACTGAAAAGCAAAAAATAAAATAAACCTTCTTAGTCTTAATGATAATTGAGCTCCTAAACTAATGTAAGTAACTGATTTTGATTCGGCGCCAAACAAACAATTATCGAAGATCATTATCTATGAAAGAAGTCATCAAAACGCAGCCGTGCATCTCGCTGCCATCATTTTACGCTTCACCTAATTCAATTGCTAGTTTATTTGGTGCCGACTCAAAATCAGTTACTTAAATTAGTTTAGGAGCTCAATTATCATTAAGACTAAGAAGGTTTATTTTATTTTTTGCTTTTCAGTTGATTTTTTCGTCGGTTTAATTTTTTGTTTAAAAGTTTTTATTTTTTACTTTTCAGTTCCGTATTTTGTCGGTTTAATTTTTTGTCAAAAAGTTTTTATTTTTAAGTTTTTTGTGGCTAAAATCTACCAATTACTACCTACTTGTTTTTTATTACTTCCAAAATACTTACTTATTCACCTTACTCCAGGTTACTATCTGTTGTAATATAAATTATTTCTGTTGTTCTGGTTAGTTTATTTCATTACTTTGTATATCATTCCATCCTCTCATAAAATATACTGATTTTGACGGAACAGGAATGATGTAAGTAGCGATCTGTCATTGTCAACTACGTATGTGTGTGCCAGTGTTCACTAGTGAAAAATCAATTCTCCCCTATTTTCCTACCCGTGAGGGTGGCTAATTCCTTTCGAAATCCAAATATAAGGTATGCCCTATCTATTAAAAAAAGAATCATCCAAATCGAAGAACCCAGTACAAAGTTATGCCTGATAGAATCGGTTAACGGACCAGAATTCAGAGGGTGAGTGATCAGTATCCTTCATTTCGCTACCCTTAGGGGTGGATTTCATCTTTTAAATTCAAATCGGACCAAAGTCGAAGTACACCCTATCCACTGAAAAAAGAATTATCGGAATCGGACCTTAGTAAAAAGTTATGCGTGATCATACATAAAAAAATATGATGGAAAAACATAAAATATACGGGTCGAATAGAGAACCTCCTCCTTTTTGGTTTCGTCGGTTAAAAAGCAGCAGTAGCCTGTCCATTATTGCAATATTCCTGGGTAAAAAGCACTGTTTGTAACTGTGCGTTCGATTCGTTCTGTTTGCTCGGGCTGATATGTTCAAGTGTGGACCCACTTCAATATATTCCTTTTCATTCGTCTGATGTTGCGCGCGTTGTTTCAGGATTCATCGAATACTATTTTCCAAATCTGTACTCATTCTCATGTTTCATAGCAAAATTCAAATATAATAAATACGAATCCATCGTTTTTCCAATTTCTGATAAAATGTCTGCCACCGTTTTATGAAATAAAGCGAATCCTACATCAATTATCATGCATATTCTGTAAATTCGGAGATAATAGACCGCAATTTGGGTCGATATATATATATATACACGTTCGCGAATGACGTATTCGCATTATCTCGTCTACCAGAAGTGGAAGTGCGGCCATTTATGGGTAATGTGTCTCTCTGTTCACGGAGTCGGTACGTGATATCGAATTCGGTACATTCGGTAGACTTCAAAACATAATTTACCGTAATTACGTTTAGGTCGGCCGGCGAAACCGAGCTTCACCTATTTAACGCCCGATAATAGACACAAACCACTATTAATTTTATCGATTATAACCATTTCATGACACGGTGCCATCCCAGTCAATTTTTAGAGACACAGGATGAGCTATTGAGGATTTCTAATGCCTCAAATTGCAGGTGAAAAGCAGTAGCCTATATAGACAACTTCTTTGTCATTTTTTTTGAATACAACGCTTGCACGTTCATGATTAAAACTGATCAAAATGACCAACCAATCATTTGCTTTGGATGCATCTTAAAAAACAATTATCATCTAAAGCTCATTCATGTCCTTAAGTTATTTGGAATGTCCTATGGGCTCAACACTATATACTGTAACGAACCTAGGCCGGACCTGTCGCCTCACATGTTGCCGTCGACAGCGATGAGATCATCCCCGGAGATATTCGAGAACCATCCAGTCCCTTTTCCGCGTAATGCAACGGTCAATATTGGAAACAATTGGAACATGCCGTCGCCAACTGGAAGAATTCGAAACATCGAGAATGCTGTATCGGAGATAAATAGACCGCCCTCAAGAGGGAGAACACGGTCTGAACGAGCCCATACGATCGAGCTATTCAGTAGCGTAGTAATATAAATTAAGTTGTAGATTGAGTGTGAAATAAATTATTTAAACCAAGTTAAGTTTATTTACGTTACAATTGGTGTCGGAAGTGAGATTTTGAAAATAAACAAGTGATCGTGGAGTGGATAGTCAGAAAAATAAATTGATAGACCTTTTTGTACGCCTAAAAATAGACAGTGGCCCGGTTTTCGCGAAGTGGACAATTGTGCGTGGGAATATAAACTGCTACACTGTTCGCGTGAAACAGACAATAGACTGGTGGCCCGTGGAAAAGAATTCGCGAAGTGAATTTTTAACAAACTGATAAACTTTTCGTGTAAAACAGACTGATACCTCGTCAAAGACAAAATGTGTTCAAGAAAAGTGCGCCTTGCGGATTTGAAGGTAGCGGAATTGAAACAGGAATTGGAGGAAAGGAACTGGAAACAACAGGTAAAAGCAAGTACTCCAGGAAAGACTTGCAGAAGGACTTATACAAGAAGGTGAGGACCCGAAACATTTTTATTCGAAGTTCCCGGAGGTGATTTGAGTCCGATAATAGAATCCTTGAAAGAAGAGCTGCAACAAAATTCGAGGACTTTGGAAGAGAATGCTAGAAATGTGGAAGAGAAGCTTGAAGAAAATACTAGAAATCTGGAAGAGAAGCTTCAAGAAAATTCTAGAAATCTGAAGAGAAGCTTCAAGAAAATTCTATAAATCTGGAAGAGAAGCTTTAGAAATCTGGAAGAGAAGCTTCAAGAAAATTCAAGAAGCCTGGAAGAAAATTCTAGAAATCTGAAGAGAAGCTTCTAGAAAATTCAAGAAGCCTGGAAGAGAAGTTCCTGGAAAACACTGAAGGCCTAAAAAATAGAATTGTGTGTGTGGCTAAATTTCTAGAAGAAAGAATGGGAACCGTTGAGACAGAGATAGATAAAATTAGGGAGCAAATGAACACGGAGGTAGATAAAATAAAGGAAACGATCAGTAAGCTGGAAAAACAAATTAATAGTGCGTCCTCCACAGAGATGGTTAACGAAAATGCAATGCTGGACTTGAGTTTGAACGTGGATAAAGTTCAAGAGGGTATAAAAGATGTCAAGGTCATTTCAGAAATAGGAAGCTTTCCATGAAGCCGCCTCAGTTCGACGGAAAAACTCCATGGGCAAATTACCGCCGGCAGTTTGAAGCAGCGGCCAAAGCAAACGGATGGAATGCAGGGGAAAGAGCTGCAGCACTGACACTTGCATTACGTGGAGAAGCGACAAATATTCTACAAACTCTCACCGCCCAAGAACAGGAGGACTATGATCAGCTGATTAAACATCTAGAATTACGATATGGCCACGCCCATTTGGAACACGTATACCACTCCCAGCTGAAAAATCGCTGCCAAAATCGGGCGAATCCTTACAAGAATTCGAAACTGACATTGCACGCTTGGTTCGTCTCGCATATCCAGCC